>JZKD02S1709740.1:1353451-1376248 GCA_000966675.3 Picea glauca | reverse complement strand
AAATGATCTACCAAGGATGGATAAAGGGATAAACCTACATCTGGAAAATTTCCTCCTTATTCATTTATCTACATGAGAACATAATCAACTTTTTGTTTTTGTTAGTAACACCAAAATTTCTATCTAATGACACACCTATTTACAGATATGTACAAAGCCAAATTAATTCACACAACATACTTACTGTGGTGGATCAACAGGAGGAGAATTCCCCTTGCTTACCAATTGCATTTTGGAATTTTGAATAACATGTCTGATAAAATCCTCTTTGGATAGAGGATTATGATAAACCTTCAATCGATGTCCATTCATGACAAAGGAGGTCTGATTATCATCAATAGTATTTATCTTAACTGAACCATTGTTGTAAACCGTATCAACTTCATAGGGTCCCAATCATCTAGTAGATAATTTACCTTTAAAATTCTTGAACCTACTATCATACAGTAGGGCCCAATCACCTGTCTGAAAAGACTTTTTCTTGATGTACTTATTATGCCATTTAGTCCTCTATTCTTGTATAAGGGTAGTTCTTTGAAGAGAATATTGTCTGATCTCATCAAGCTCATTCAACTCCAATATCCTCTATTTTTTAGCTTCATCCAAATTCATCCCTAATTGCATGGTAGTCTTGAAGGTTTTCACTTGAAATTCTGTGGGAAGAAACACCTACTTCCCATATACCAACTCATAAGGTGTATGGCCCGTTGTGTTTCTCCAAGCTATTCTATAGGCCCATAAGGCCTCAGGAAACCTATCAACCCAGTGTTTATGATGTAGCTGAACAGTCTTGGTAAGAATAGCTTTTATCACCTTGTTAGTTGATTCCACCTGCCCATTTGCTTGAGGGTGATAAGGTGAAGATTCTCTATGTTTAATTTTATACTGTTCAGTAATATCTTTGACAAAATTGGAGGTGAATTGGGTTCCTTGGTCAGTTACTATTTCTCGAGGCACACCAAAGCGTGTAAAGATCTCTTGAAAAATAAAATCTACAACAAATTGTTCACGAGCAGAATATAAAGCTTTAGCTTCCACCCATTTAGTCACATAATCTGTGCAGACCAGAATGTATTTCTTCCTTCAAGACATAGGGTTAATGGGTCCTACAAAATCCAAATCCAATTACTCAAAATGTTCAATTACTACCTGATCTTGGAGAGGTATCTCATCAACTGCAATGGGTTTTCCCATCCTTTGACAATCATTACAGCTGGCCACACACTTCTTTGCATCCTTGAAAATAGTTGGCCAATAGTAGCCGGACTGTAATATCTTGTATGCCATTCTTTTATCAGAAAAATGGCCTCCACATAGACCATCATGACAAGATTTGAATATGTCATGCATATCATCCTCCCAGACACACCTTCTGATCACCAATTTAGGCCCAATACGGTATAAACAATCATCATGCCACATGTAATTGGCACTCAGTTGGATAATTCTCTGTTTTTCTCAGGAGGACAGATTACGAGGTAGCTTTCATGTTACAAGATAGTTGGCTACATCTGCATACCAAGGAATGCAAGTAGAAATAGAAAATAGATTCTCATCTGGAAAATTGTCAACTACCGGTGCATTATCACTTGTATGAATGAGTCTAGACAACAAATCAACAACTAAATTATCTCTTCCAAGTCTATCATGTTGGATTACTAAGAGGGGGGGTGAATCAGTAATAGAGCAATTTAATCATTTTTAGCCATATAATCCAAGTGAAATATCAATGTAGCATTATCATCCAATAACTGCAGAGTAAATTACAAATGAACAATCATACAGATACACAGTACACCAGTGTTTTGCGTGGAAACCCAAAGCGGGAGAAAACCACATAATGCTTTTTCTTATATGTCTTGAAGAATTACATTCATTGGAAGCACTGACTTCCTCTGTTTTCCAGCTGCAACTGGAAGGAGGCTACAACCCCCTAGTTTCTCAGGCTACAACCTAAGGGAAGCTCCAACTCCCTAATTCTCTGGCTACAACCAGAAGGAGGCTACAACCCCTAGGTTTTCTGGCTACAACTAGAATGTGGCTACAACCACCTATCCTTGCCCTATCTAATCGCCCTAAAGTAGAAGTATAATGATGAAACCACTGTCACACTATCACTATGAGATATACCACTGTACAACTGTATCAACCTGTACCACTGACCTGCATCCAACTTGTACAACTTCCCTGTAATAAATATGTGCCTGAACTAGACATGTATCAACAAAAATAAAACATGTACACAACCTGTAGTGCTACAACATGTGTATGTACACGCCCTATCTGTTATGCATCCCGTGTATGTACGCAACCAAACTATTATGAAACTTGTGTATACCTTCTGAAAACTAGGGTTTTCTTTCTTCTGAAAACTTATGACCCTGTGTAACTTCTTTCACATAGATATGTAACCTATCATTGTATCCAAATTGTAACTGTACTTTGTGCATGCATCCTCATACATAACATTTACCCAAATCATATATATATATCTCTAGTCATGTGCCATATAGGTGTGTGTAATCATGGACAAGTATAATAGCCCTCACATGATCTAGTCATCAAACTCTTTCTGATATTCAGCCTCTCAATAAATCAACCAAAATACAAATACAAGCTCTCAACCATGTATCACAAAAACCCTTAGCCATATGCCAATAAATACCATATGTGCCTCAACAAGAAGTATCAATGATAAATATACCAGCACTGCATTTTTGTAGATCTTACTTATGCAGAAGATACCATGCAACCACTAGTCTCTCTAGGGAGATTCAAATCTCCATAACCATTTATCATGCATACATCAAAATCAAACTATTCATAGAAATAAGACATACCTTTTGAATCAATGGATAGATTTGATGTATCTAAGCACTGTAGACCTTCCAAGGAGCTTGATCTCATAATTTAGAACCTTTGCATCTTCATACTCTCAAGTTTCATGGCTTTACAAACATGTACGCACCCTATACACATCCATCCCACATACACCTCAGTATGTACACACCCTATACACAGCCATCTCGCATACGCCTCCAAAAATAGGGTTTTTTAGTATTTGCTGTAATTCTGAGAATTTCGTCGTCAACCCTTCGTACTACCTCAGACTTTCACAAATTTAGATGTATCAATGAGTGATTGCAATAAGCCTCACACAACAAAAGATATTCAATGTGTTCAAGTGTGATTAAATGAGAGAGCTTTGCCTTTTATTTATACTTTCATGTAGCATTACATTTTCCTTATTTTAGGGAGTTCTCCATTTAAAATAATTTCTTTTTCAAACACTTTGACTTTTAGGGGCTTCTATATGACTCATGAGGTTCCTCCAACTTCACATGGCCATAAATCTCTAACCGTGAGGAGCTATGTGACGTTCCACATACCACCGGAAATGGCATGACAAGCACTATCCATCTAGGATAGTTTCACTGACAAATTTACTAACCTTCATCTCATTATTACACAATTAATCATGGGTTCTATAGCCATACTTTTAGGATAACTCAATCTGCAAAGCATCTTCCCATGAGGGATTTCACCATAAGGGGACCACTTTGGAGTTCATCCATTTGTACTTCTTATCAACCATAACAAGAAAATAATGAGTCATATTTACATCAAACAAACTTGGGTCCATTACTCAAACCTTTGTGCTACTGGGCTTTCTTCAAGGGTTGACATCAATGACAACTAACCTTCATCAACATATCAATGATGGTGATATTGAATTCTTGTAGTAATAACAACCATATAGTCACTCTAGCATTTGTAATAGGTTTGTTCATCAAAAATATGATGGCTGAGTGGTCTGTATGTACAAAAACTTCATACCCTGTTATGTAGTGTCTGAACTTATTAATGGCATGTACTACTGACAAGAATTCATTTTTAGTGATAGTGTAATTTACTTCAGTAGGTGAAATATTTTTTCTAACAAATTATATAGCATATCGAACATGGTTGTACGAATTGCAGCTAATTGCTTCTGCATCATAGCCATTTGATTCCGCATCCCTGGGGTTTGTTGTGATGTTGTTGTAAAATGGAACGACCTTCAATAACAGCTACAACTATTGAACTGGACATGTTATCTGCTAAGACCATATCAGATGCCTCCTTTCGACCTCTTTATTCTGAGGATCTTCCATGAATCTTTGATGTTGTGTAGATAAGCCTTCCAAGGTTGTTTAATGATTCTTGAAGAAGATGGAACTCGAATTGCCAAGTTTGAAAAAAAAAATAAAAAAAATCCTAATTCAATGCCCCCTCAACTTAGGTGCCAAATCAACTTGAAAACCTCCTCCAACTGCTTGTCTCAGGTTTCACCAGCTAATTCACCTTATGATCTGCTAGTTAGCTGGTGAAAGTTCTGCTTTTCACCAGCTAACTGGTTATAATTTCACCTTCTGCACTGGTGAAAGTTCTGTCTTGGTCAAATAGCACAGAAATACACATTTTATGTTGCCATGTATAATATCAAGTATTCATGAGCTAGCCACAACTTGTAACTTGGAATCTCATGTGAAATATGGTGTGGGATGTGTACAATGATATCATGACATAGTATTTCGATCCAATGAAGATAGTCACAATGAACTGTTCCGCCCTGTTGAGCTTGTAGCCTGAAAACTTAAAGCCTGCCTGTAGGCTGTTTGTTTATTCAACAACCAATAATTGAAAGGATCTAACTGCTCGTATGGGGAGCTTATTTTCTTATATACTCGTACTCTAACCACTGTACTATTTCCAGATCAGGTAAAATCATGCTTCCAATGAAGCCATACAAGTATCTGAATAACTTGTAAAACTTCTAATCTGGAAATGATGAATGCTGGAAAACATAGAATACTGATATATAATTTGAAAGTGCGGCATAACCAACCTTCGTTTGACAAGAACAATTTGACATTTATGTTGTTCGAATACTCCAGATAATCAACAAAAGGATCAATGACACTGTAAGAAAACACTTCTTCCTGTTGCTTCGGCTGAACACCAGAAGATCTCTGCATACCCTCCTTCCGAGAATAGTTGCCACCCTCAACTGCGTGTAAATATGAATAGGGCTACAAACTAACTTCATTGTTGATGATGAATTGTTTGTTGTTGTCTGCAGATCTATGTTCAAGTACGGTTCTTGCAAACCGGCTGATTTCTATAGATGACTTTTCAATGTCAGCTGCAGGAGTTTCAATATCTACTGCGGGAGTTTTCGGATGATAGTATTGTTCTTCATCAAAGACAAGTGAGTCCAGCACTCCCTTGTTTTGCATAGGAAAATGAACAATCTCCTGATCTTCCTGTTTTCTTTCAGGCGCAAATACACCATGAGAAACCTATTTAAAAATTTGAGAACAATGCTCTTCTATAACTAATCCTTCATGCAAATCAAAGGCAACAGGTGTGATAGAGACATCTATGCAATTCTCATAATAATAATTTTGACAAATAGAAGAAAGGACTACCTCCTGTTGAACTTGCTTCTCGAATTCACCACAACAATCTTCAAAGAGACTTTCAGCTAGAAATTCATCTTTACAAAACAAATGGAAAGCATAATGAAAACTTGCCAATGAGTGAATGCCTGAAGCTGGAAGAGACCTACAACAATCAAGGGCTATCCCCTCTAATGAATAATTGAACAATTTAATATTAACATCTTCATGTATGATCTGGAGCCGATGAATAAACTCATGAAAATCCAACAAGTGTTCAACTGGCATTTCCCATTCTTCTCCTCGAAATCTGGGAATACTACGCTCCCATTCATCTCTAGTAGGTACTGGATGAGGGTAACCAGAAATACTTGAAAAATCACAGAATGCATACCTCTTTGCTAAGATCTTGTTCATTTATATGCCAGTGGAGTTGCCAATAGATCTGTTCTTCATGGAGTCGCCACTGAATTCGTCCTTCATGGAGTCACCAGATAGATGATTACAACCGAAATATGTCCAAGATTTGTCTATCATCAAAACTGGATCTTGTCCTATCCCAAGGAAGCTGAGCTTCAATCTCCTCTCCCCGGCAACGGCGCCATCACTCCAAGAAACTCCTTAGGGTTGTAAACTAAGGATGCTTGGTAACTTAATAAATCATGAATAATCAAAGTGTGGATCAATGGGATAACAAAGGATAGCTAATGAGAAGAACAACTCACAATGCAATCGAATGAAATAGTTCTTTTAGGAACCAATGACCAGACAGAGTAATGTAAAAGGTATGGAGAAAACTGATCTAGATAATCAAGTACAACAATGTGTAGGATCATACAAGTCAGCAAAGAATTCCATTAGTTCAAGTTCATGAGCTTAAATAAGAAATTAACAATTCTTAGAAGCTGAGCTAAACTGAAATAAAGTACAGAATATGGAGTACATGAAGAAATATGTCATTGACAACAAAATAAGACTGTGATTCAGTATTGAAAATAAGTGTCTTAGTACAATAGAAAAAGAGTATCCAGAATTGAACCCTTGTCTCTTAGAAAAGCTAGGCATTTATAGCCTTTTACAATCAGTTTTCAGATCCTAAAACAATGGATCTAATATTCTAAAAATAGAAAGTCAAAACTGATTTACAAAAGATAAGGTGAGATCCTGAAAATGAGGTCAATCCATATCTAAGAATAGTAGATTGCTGATGAAGTGCAGTTTAGCCTCCCAAGGCTCTTTGGCTTGTTATCCTGAAGATAGAAATCGAATTGGATGATGTGTCATTTGATCCCTATCATTTTGCCCTTGAAAATGACCAAATCTAGTCAAAAAATTCCCTTTTGACTTTCATCTCAAAGAATGGCCTTCAGATTTTGATTTGATAATTCATAACTAGCTTATTGAAGAAGATTTCATACCAATCAAACTCAAAAAATCCCGTTCTGGGAAAGAATTCAATTTTTCTAGCCGTGATAGGCTTTCACCAGCTAATTTACCCAAAAATCCACTCCTTAGCTGGTGAAAGGCGGAGCTTTCACCAGCTAACTAGCAAAATTCAAGACGGGTTAGCTGGTGAAAGCGCAGATTTTTTAAAAATCAAATTTCTCAATCATGGAGAGTCCGTTTTGCATGCTTGAATAGTCGATTGATATATACAAATCCTAATATTTCCAATGGTGCTTTCAAATATGCATTTGGAGCTCGGGAAGCTAGTCAAATATTCCCTACAAAATTAGGTATCATTCTTTAAAAAATGTCAGTGCATTTTTTATCCCTAACACAATACTCTGTAATGTCTGCAAATGACTTCTAATACACATACCTAGAACTCATGAGGTTTAGTACCTCGATGCAGTCATCCCTTACACCTTTTAGGAATATGGTCCTAACTGTTGCTATGTATAAGGAAAATCGTTTCGTCTTTTGATAGTTATATAGGGACCTTTCTAGGTAATCTTCCAAACTTTCCTCCTCAGACTGCTACATTTTAAATATGTCATTCCTAGAATCCCTAGGTCTACATTAGTCTTGATATTTCTAGAGAAAAGTCTCCTTCATGCCATCCCAATATAATATAGTTTGTTCTCCTAGGCTCATAAACCACCTTAATGTTGAGTCTTTAAGTGTGGCTGGAAAGAGTTTTAGTTTTTGTGCATTATCAGTGTAATTATTGTTAATATTATGGTAGCTGCGGGAGGAATTTACCTCCATGTGTGAACCTGATGAGAATAGAAGACTCCGAGAAGCAAGAGAAAACCCTAATGAATTGGCTAATAACCCTAGAAGCCTTGTCGGCTCAAGAAGATAGTTTATATTAGGTTATTAGCCTCCAAGAGAAGAAGTTGGACATAAATAATAATAATATACTGAACAGGCACTTATCCAGAAGGAGAAGTCAGCCCCAGCAAAACTGACAGAACCACTATAAATGCAGGGTGCCAGTTCTCATTTCTCACAGCTCAGCAGTTGCAGACAAAGCCATTTCTGCACAGCAGTTCCCAGTTTGGTGCACAGGTTTGGAGGAGAGTTGCTGGTGCAGCTGCAACAACAACATGTTTTCAGTATTGGCTTGGATATCTCTTGGCTAGGGTTTGGGACTATCTGATCATTCTTTTGTGTTTCACTATCCTTGGGGAGAGATGCACTGCCCTTTATTTGGCTATCTAGCCTAGGTTTTTCTTTCATAGGAATTCTCAATCAAGGTTAAGGTGCTCGGAGGGAGGCTTCAGACTGTGGTTGGGTGATGAGGGTATCGTCAATGGTAAAATGAGCACACCATATTCTATATTTTAACAGGTTATGGGCCCACACCCCTTCAGTCAACCTAAAACATTGGAAGGAAGCATAGCCACTAGATATTGAGCTCATTGAGATACTGCCGCTAGGGTTACTAGCAAGAGCAGTTTCCAAAAGCACTGCAGGTAGGGTTACTAGCAAAAGTAGTTTCATAAACCCTAAACCTCTTGTTGAGGCACCTTAAGTGAATATATTGACCTAATCTTCAGATAAATCAGTGTGCCCTAGCCTAGCACATCTCTTGGTATTCTCAGAAGGCCAAGATGTGAAGTTTGGATTTTTGGTCAAATCTAGGGTTTGACCAAGTCAAGCAAGCCATGACAAACTCTATGAAGTATGAGAATGATTTATATGGAGCCTCTATCTTCAGAGCATGGAAGAAAAGGATTGACCTCATCCTTTCTAAGAATAAAGTGTTGGATATTGTGAAAGGAAAGATCGTGAAGCCAGAGTTTGAAGAAGGAGAAGAGAAGGAACCATAGATTATTGCAGCTATGGAGAAGTTCAAGAATGTTGACATCAATTCCATGAGTATCATAGTGGATTCCATAAAAGACCACTTTATACCCTACATATCCCATATTGACTTATCGAAGAAGATGTACGATGCCCTAACAAATCTCTTCTCAGTCAGAAACATTGGACAAGTGATGAGTTTGAAGAATGAACTCCGTAACATGAAGATGAATGATGACGACAACATAACATCATACTTTGCAAGGATCTCCCAGTTAAGAGATCAACTACAAGCTATTTAAGAGATCACTTCAGAAAAGGAATTGATGAACATAGTACTCAATGGTCTTCCCAAGACATGGGATGCATTTTCCGCAAGCATGAACACAAGGAAGGACTACCCAACATTTGAAGAACTTTGAACTTGCTGTGCTCAAGAAGAATCAAGGATCAATGCAAAAGAGAAACCTCAAAAGAAGTATGATGATCAAGCTTTCACAACAAGATTCAAGAACTTCAGGGACAAAAGAAAGTTCGATTCAAGAAGGAAGCCAAAACAAAGAAAAGATATTTCAGAAATACAGTGCTTCAACTGTCAGAAGTACGGTCACTACAGGAATCGGTGTCTCGATCTAAAGAAAAGGAAGGAGAAACACAAAGCATCAATTGCCGAAGAAAATGAACCTACAAAGAAGACTAAGCAGGATGGAAGACTTCTTCTACTAAAAGGTAACAACACTCTTCTTATTTCTTGTACATATCTTGCTTGCATCATCTCTGTACATATCTTGTATATCTATCTCTTGGAAGATAATGTGTTCCAAGAAGAACTATACCTATGAAAGAGCAAATAAATATGAAAAGAGTTATCATTATATATTACACATGAAGGAATGAAATATATCATGTGAAAGTTATTACAAGATAAGCTGAAATCAGAATCAATCTTGAAGAGACTTAGAAGTCAGACATCAAGAGAAATTGAAGAAAGACTTATGATGACAAATAAGACAGAAGCATGGATTTTGTTAGACAGAGAGAACCAATTATATATTGCAAAAGACAATAAGGATGCAGATGGAAGACGGACGGAGCCGATTATATGCACTTGTACATGAAGCAAGGATTAGGAGGGAGCTAATCCTATGATCCATTGAAGATGATGAAATGTATATATCCATGGTAGCAGCCACAAAAGACAGTATGTGTTCAGCTCAACTGTAGAAGAAGACCTCTTCGAAGAAAATCCTTAAAGTATTCTTGGTTGTCCATCCAGATCTATGATCCTATGATGAAAGGAAGAAGTGGAATCTCTAGAGCATGGAATCTAGAAGAAACTCCATAAACCCAAAAACTAAAGAAGAACATGAAGATTCCAAGAAAGAAAGAGAAACTAGAACAACCAGTCATTGTACCGGCCTGATATGAACTCACTAAAAGCAATCAAGTAGAAGAACTGAAAGTTGTGATGAAGAACAGTGTATGGAAGACTTATGAATGAAAGCATTGCGAGATCTAGAACTAGAGGTTCTACCAAATGGAGGGAGAAGACTATGATGATTACTTGTTCCAGTACACCAGACATATCACTACATGAGTCATTATATATCATCCACAACATCCATGAGTTGGATTTCTACATCAGATGAAAGCAAAGAATGTTCTCCAAAGAAATTGAATAAATAACGTATGAAGAGAAATATCAAGACTTTGAGGCATACCAGAAAGAGATTCCTGTATGCAGAAGACAACTTGGTGGAGAACCTCTAGTGCACAGCAGAAGCGTGGTGAAGATTTCCTATAACATCAAGATGACTACTCAGAAGATCAGATCTCATGATGACAGAAGAAGTGCCACATGGATATTTTCCAGTTCTCCAACTATGATATACTCTATTGTTCAGATCTACATGAAGCCTTCACAGTGTTCCAAACTACAGTACAAGCATTACACTATCCATGATGAAGTCCAGAAAGGAGAAAGTGATTCTCCAATACATATCTCCGCAGATGAGTAGATAAGCAGAGATCTTGGTAAAGCTTCTATCCAAGATGAAAGAGTTTGCAGACTCAAGCTAGAGCTCGTGGAAATAACTCTCTTATATGGAAGGGAAGATTCTCCAAACCAGAAGAAGGTACGGAAAACATTTATTTTTGTGATTGAAATAACTCTCCAGTTAGGAGGGAGCACTAAAAATATTATTGAAAAATAGTCCAGATTGGACAGATGCTTTCCTGTTCAGAAAGTGGATTGAGATTTCTGATGGACAGTGACTTCCCATTGTAGTTAACATGGGAGGCATACTGATTGTTGATGTATCATAGACAACTACTTCCCATTGTGGTTAACATGGGGAGTGGTCTAGGACAGTCATTCTTCTTGGCAGTCACTCTGAGTAGTGATCAAGTAGAATGGTCCGCCTCACCGGGCAATCATTCTTTCGAAGTTCACAGTTGTGA
Source organism: Picea glauca (assembly GCA_000966675.3). Classification (NCBI taxonomy): domain Eukaryota; kingdom Viridiplantae; phylum Streptophyta; class Pinopsida; order Pinales; family Pinaceae; genus Picea; species Picea glauca. The sequence goes on along the minus strand of JZKD02S1709740.1, from coordinate 1,365,095 downwards.
GCAGTTTCAAAAAATGGTCTGTTTTGGAGGTTGATGCAGGATAGACATTCCTCGAGGGTTATACATTCTCTCTAGGTTACACTTTGTTTAGTGTCGGGGGAATGGCCCAGGGTGGGGAATGGTCCGGACAACTATTTCTTGAGGGAAGACTCATTCTCTCCAGGTTACACTTTGTTTAGTGTCAGAGGAATGGCCCAGGGTGGGGAATAGTCCAAGCTCAACAATCAAGGATAGTCATTCCTTAGGGAAAACTCATTCTCTCTAGGTTACACTTTGTTTAGTGTCAGAAGAATGGCCCAGGGTAAGGAGTGGTCCAAACATTTCTTAGGGTTATACATTCTGTCCAGGGTGCACTTTGATAAGTGTAGGAAGAATGGCCCAGGGTGAGAAATGGTCCAGGCTCAGAAATCAGAGACAATCTTTCTTCCTTGTTTGTGAAGAATAGGGCAGATACCCCATTGCTGATGAGGGCAGATATTCTTTCAGATCTCACAAACGTGAGTGAAAGATTGGCCCAGAGGATTCAGTTTATCTTTAACAATATTTTTCTATGCAGGATAGAATCAGATGATTGTTATGGAGACTACGTGTCTCCAAACAATAGAGATATACAATTGTGGTGGATATGTTCCACCGTTTGTGAGGCAAATATTCTTTCAGAGCTCACAGATGTGAGTGAAAGATTGGACCAGATAATTCAATCTATATCATAACATTGTTTCTATGCAGATTGCTATCAGATGTTTGTTATGAAGATTATATGACAGTAGATGAAGACTACTGTGGCAGATATTCTTTTAGAGATCATAGATGTGAGTGAAAGATTGGCCTAGGTAAATCAGTTTATATCATAACATTGTTTCTATGCAGGTTTCTATCAGATGTTTGTTATGAAAACTATATGACAGTAGATGAGGACTACTGTGGTGAATATGTTTCACTGATCAAGCACTTGTGTGTTACTTGATGTGGTAGTAAACCACTGGATTGTAGTTATGCACTACTATGAATAGACACAGGTGTGCTCTATCCTTCTTCTAATTTCCCTGAAGACTATCAACAATTTATTAGAGATAATGATCATTCAGATGAATGATGAACAAATATTTTCCAGATGAAAAACAGTTCAGAGATTTTACTCATCTTGTATCACTCTATGGTGAAAGTGACTTATCCAGCATCATATCTAATTACTCAGATGAATTATGGTTTCGAGAGATGATGCAACTGATGGTGATGGTGATGCTCATGATCTAGTCATGAAGTAGTATAAATGACTATATTGATGCTACTGTGTAAATGGTATGTTTTTTGCTCAAGTCCATTACCAGTAAATACCTCTCTAGCTAGGAGGGAGTGTTAAGATTATGGTAGCTGCGGGAGGTATTTACCTCCATGTGTGAACCTAACGAGAATAGAAGACTCCGGGAAGCAAGAGAAAACCCTAATGAATTGGCTAATAACCCTAGAAGCCTTGTCAGCTCAAGAAGATAATTTATATTAGGTTATTAGCCTCCAAGAGAAGAAGTCAGCCAGAAATAATAATAATATATTGAATAGACACTTATCCAGAAGGAGAAGTCAGCCCCAACAAAACTGGCAGAACCACTATAAATACAGGGCACCAGTTCTCATTTGTCACATCTCAGCAGTTGCAGACAGAGCCAGTTTTGTGCAGCAGTTCCCAGTTTGGTGCGCAGGTTTGGAGGAGAGCTGCTGGTGCAGCTGCTGCAGCAACATATTTTCAGTATTGACTTGGATATCTCTTGGCTAGGGTTTGGGACTATCTGATCAGTCTTTTGTGTTGCACTATCCTTGGGGAGAGATGCGTTGCCCTTTGTTTGGCTATCTAGCCTAGGGTTTGCTTACGGAGGAATTATCAGTCAAGGTTAAGGTGCTTGGAGGGAGGCTTCGGCTTGTGGTTGGGTGACGAGGGTATCGTCAATGGTAAAATGAGCACACCATCTTCTATATTCTAACAATTATAACTCCAACATAGTATATCAAATTCAAACAAAAATGAATCATGATATTCTGTTGACATACCATGGAAGTGAGGTAGTGATGACATTGGAATATTCTTGATAGCAACATCTCTGGTGATGTCTAGTATCGGGAATTTGAATGTCTCTATTTCATTAGCTTCATTTCCTTCCTCATCTGCCATATCTCCGAACAACACATTGTAGGGTGTTGGTGATGTCTCCCCACTAAGTGATGGTTCAACTACTGGGTTGTTTGGTATATCCAATTGTCCCAATACCTTGTGTGTTGCATTAATGGTAGATGCAACCTCTTCTACCACTACCTCTATCTCTTTTCTATCCCTTCCTTCTGATTGGGTCGCCAGTGCTTGCCTTCTTGCTTGTTGTACTATGTTTTCAATTTGAACAGTAGCTTCAGATTTAGTGCTTTTGGCTGTTGTTTCAATTGTTGCCTTTGAAATTTCTCCTCTGATAATTTTTCATGCACATAAATTAATTGAATTAGTGTGGGGGGGAGGGGGGGTTCTTATTTTTTTTTTTTCTAAATTTTCTGAAATTTTGGAGGCAATAAATCTACCTTTACTATCCCTACGTCTATGCATAAAAAGAAGAAATTATAATACTAATAAAGCACAAAATTTTAAATACCAAAGGTAAAAGGAAAACCTAACTTTGGAGCAACCCCACCAAAGTGGATGCGCAGGTTCTTACCTCTCGTCTTACAGTATTGTCTCCACCCTTATTTTTTCCTTAAATCCAATCCAAACTTATAAAACCAATCAAACTCAAAACGCTACCTATTACCATTTAAAACTCCCCAACAACGACACCAAAATGTTGGTGTAAATATATGTTTAGTATATTTCACTCATTTATATATCAATCCAAGATTCTCAATCAAAAGAGTTGTTACACTATATGTGCCTAAAATAGGTAATTTATCTATGTCTGTTGTATCTAGCTCAATCAAGAAACAATCAATAACAAAATACTTTGTTTTTGGAATATCTGAACACAATTCTTCACACAACTTCAAACTAGAAGATAAAGCTCATAGTAAAACTCTCAAGAAAACACTTAGTTGAGAAAGTCTTTTCATTATAGGCTCGTGAAATAAAAATATGAACTGAGACCCTGCTTCGTATAGCAATTGAATTCACATAACAATTGACAATTCACTCTATTTACTCTTGGAAAGAAACCAATCATGACTTAATCAATTCCAAACCAAACTTCCTTCCTGAATAAAGGAGATAGTCAATATGATTGAAAGACTTCATTACTGATGCATGAAGGGTGAGAGATGAAGTCTAATGTTCTTGTACCTACTCAGGACAACACAATTACTATGAATTTCGAATTCAAAAAAATAACAATTGCTTATCTAACAATCCAAAACATCTACCTAGCTTTTGTTGACTAAATATCACCCTGCATAAACATAAATAGAATCATCTACTATGATTAATGTATAATTGTTCATTCACACTGATCCAAAATCAACAGGTATCTATTTAGATATTTTTGTTTTACTTAGGAAAGTTCATGCACTCAGAATCATTTGCAATACACAATTATTTTATTTGCACACTCACACAATTAACTTATGTCCACACATAAACATATACAGGGAGACCTACCTTGGTTGGGGTAGTGGTCCCTTGCTGAAACAACAAGGTAGATCTAAAGAAATTACAGAATAGGTACTTTACTCACACCCATGAATTGCAAAAACTTTCATTCGTACTCTTTCAATTAAATGAGTGAATCAGTAATTCAACATTCAATTTCCAACATAACAGTGTATATTATCTATATTATTGATCATCTACACATCATCCCTTTTAAAGAAGGTCAGTCGTTACAATCAAATTCTGAAGATAATCATCAAATGTTTACAAAATATTACAATTGGTGAACATAGCGTACCTCAAGGAATGGAGTTCATCCTCATGACACAAAGTGCATGAGTGATGAAGTCTATCGTGATCTTCAAATGAACCAAGGATGCTTCCATCCAACCAATTTCTTGGAGCCATCACCAATGTACTCATTCAAAACGTTAATCCTGTAGAAGCAGGTTTAGTAACGAACTAACACAGTAATAGATCTTGGTATTGGATCAATGCAGAGTTGGTACCAGAATAGGTGGAGTACCAGAATAGAATAGTTGTAATGTTGTAGTACCAGACCAGCGAAAGTACTAGATGAATCCCGAAGATGAGTATCGGATGAGGTAACACTTGTCATGAAAGCTACTTAATAGTAATCAGAGTAATTAGAAGCACAAACAATAATCATTTAGTCCCAATTAATTAAGAAATCAAACAAATCATGTTTTTAACATGGGTTACCTCATTATGCATATGAATAAGGTCACAAGGTAGGTTTGTGGAAGAAATAGACAACATATGCATATGTCAGAGGTAAAATTGACCAAGATAGAAGGTAAGATAAGGTAACAGGGGTGTCAAAACGAAGACCCAACAATTTTTGAAATGCATAAATATCCATATAGATAATTATTGGTTTATGATTACAAACTCACTTTTGAATAAATGTTACATTGTTGAGTTGAGGACTCCTATGGATAAGATAATTTTTGCATGATGATGGCTATAACATATATACTTTCTTGATGGATTCTATAGGAATAGATGAATAGTGAAGACATGAAGTGACTACTTGGAAACAAGAGCACCAAAAACAAATGGAGCTCAAGGAAAAAAGCATGGAATGAGTAAAATTCCAGAGGACTTGTTATCGCTCAGAAGAAACAAAGCGGGAGATTGAAGATGCAATGTATGAGGCATACTTGTGACTATTTTGAAAGTTCGTAGACTCCCTTATTGCAGTCAAAGTTCCCAAGGCCAAAAATTTGAGACTTCTTATCTGGCATGTGCTAGAGCTCTAGAAGGAGAGTGGTACATCCTAAGGGATTGCAATGGAGAGAAGGGGGTACACTTCCTTGGGTTGTAGAGTTAATAAACTATAAATAATTATAGTTGGAGTTTGTGAAGCCAAAACTCCGAGAATTCATGTTAGGTCTGTGATGGAGCCTTGGAGGGAATAAGGATTGTCTCATGGATTGTAGTGTAGAGAAGGAAAGTCAATTCCTTGGGTTGTGCAGGATGAGGGGAATGAGAGGTTGTTATTTGGAATTGCTTCAAGCAGGACTTTTCAAATTGTGAAAGTATGGCAACTAGAGTTCTTGGAGTCAAAACTCTAAGACTTCCTTGTCGGTCTATGTTGAATCCCCGAAGGGATGTAGTACATACTTAGGGACTTCATGGAAAGAGAAGGGGGTAAAATTCCTTGGGTTGTGTAGACTAAGGGGAATGAGATATTGTTGGTTGGAATTGCCACAAGAGTTACTGAATTATGAAATCATTATGCATGTTTTGGGTTGGAGAGCCAATACTGATTAAGCGTTGGAGAGCCTGGCATTATAACATGTATGTACACTTGTATGGTGATATGTGCTGATGACATTGGGAAAATAAGGGGGAGGGGATATAACATCCCCAGTTTTCATCCTCGTAAATTGTAATGTAATTGTTCAAATTTGAAATAGGTTGGTGAGCCAATATGTTTTGAGTTGGAGATCTTGTAATGATCAATATGGCTGAGGGTCGAGCTATGTGAATTGTACATTGAAATTATGAATAAAAATAAATTACAAGTTGTGATACAAGAGGTGAAATAACATTAGGGGCTATGATTCCACAAGAGAGGGGGGCTAAAGGGGGCCCAAGGGGGTCCATATTCCTAATAACTCAAACCAATTTTATAAATCATTGTTTCTATTTAATATTTATCCATTTTACTTATTCCATACCAGTCATTAATGTTTTAAACATTGTTGTCATTAATTTCAAAGACTTGGGGAGACTACAAATGTCAAAGATAAATATTTCAAGATGTAGATTGTTGGAAATATTGTTTTCGAATTTTTTATGCTCAGTTTGGATACCCTATATTTGAAGTAAATTTTACCCTAGATATCTAGCACAAATGGGATCCTATTTTATATGGTTGGAAATCTTATTCCGAGGCCTTTCCAATGGTATATGGAATTCCCTCTAACTCTCTAGGAATGAGGAGATATGAATTTTTCTGTTAGACAACCCAACCGGAAAATTCAAGTCAGATGAGCTAGTCTTTATAGGTCGACCCTAAAAGTGAGGACATAAATACTATAAATAAACGATAGATGTGCGCATTTGAAGAGAATCCAAGAAAGAGATCTATTCTGAGGTGCACATAAGAGATATGATGTGTGGTAGAGGAGCTAGGGTGTATTTTTGGGATCTAAAGGTGTGCAAGAGAAGTCTAAGGGGTTTTCTTGAGATTTTCTTGCTCTTAAGGTGCACTATAAAGGACTAGAGGTATGTGATACTGAAAATTTCATTTGTTTGAGGTTGTGATGTTGTAATCTAGGATCATATTCTGAGAATGATGCTATGAGGCTCGGTAGGGCATGAAGGATAAATGTGACTAGGGTTTGAGGCTATGTATGAAGTATGAAGCTTGCAGGTGAAGTCAGAAGTACTTTGTGTATGAATATATTGGATTGGTGTCTATATAGGTCTTATTTAGTTGGTGCTCAGTTGAAGATATTCATGTCTCCAGTAGGTTGGTGCCTACAAAATATCTTGTTGAGCTGGTGCTTAGTTGAAGAGATCAATGTCTCTAGGAGGTTGGTGCCTATAGGTGTTGTTGAGTTGGTGATTAGCTGAGGGGATTGGTGTCTCGAGTAGGTTGGTCCCTACAAATATTGTAACACTAGGTTGGTGCCTACATGAATTTATAAAGAAAAGTTTCATGGTTTTCTATTGATTGGGTTTCCATGTTAAACTTTGTGCATTGTGATTTGAGTTTATATGTTATTATTTTTTATCAACTAATGAATGATTGATGAATGGTTAAATAAAGTAAAAATTATATTATACTGATTCAAACCCCCCCTCTCAGTATAAGCATAATTTCAACAATTGGTATCAGAGTAGGTTCCTTCACAAATAGTTCAACCACTGGAAGGCATATCTTGAGCACACATGGATTGTAAGGAAGGTATCCCTCTAAATATAGCTCCTTTGTTTGATGGAACAAATTATGCATCATGGAGTATAAGAATGAAGACATATTTGAAGTCCCTTTGGTTTGGTATTTGGAAATCAGTCACAACGGGTTATACAGATGAAGCTGGGAAGGAGTCAAGTGAAAACAATATAAAAGAAATAGATGTCACATTGAGTGGCCTATAGGATTCTAAGACTATCAAGGTAATGAAGTGTACATCAGCTAAACATACTTGGGACAATATACAAAACATTTATGAAGAGAGATCCAATGATTATTCTAGTTGTGAATCAGGGACAGAAGAAGCACAATTTGTGAGAAAGATAAAAGGAGGACCTGGAAAATACAAAGGTAATACACCCTTCAAATGATTTAATTGTGGTATAATAGGACATTGTGTTGCCAAGTGTCCATATGCAGAAATGGAATATAGTGATGATGAAGAAGGATATCTCTCCATAACCATGGAAACAAATCTTGTTGATGAAGAAAATGAAGATAATCAAAAAGAAAAAAAAGATTCAGAAGAAGAAGATCTTGAAGTAGAACTCGTTAGTGCCTTAAAAGAAATAGACAGGATTAGGAAAAAGAATGTAAAGCAGAAAGAGCAATTGTAGAAATATGAAGAGGAAGATCATGATCTTGAGGAAATAGAGAATACAATTATCATCCTGAAGATTCAACTAGAATATGAAAAAAGGATAGAAAAAGTGGTAAGAAGACGACTAAATGAAAAGAAATAAAATGGCAAGAAGCTAGAGGTTAAAATCATTTCCTTAAGAAAGGAACTAGAGAAAACAATTGATCAGTTGAGTAGAAGCTTGAAGTTTGGCAATAATACTGAAGTATTAGATAATATTCTTAGTTTCCAAAGGTCACCATTCAACAAGACAAGTCTTGGCTATTACGAAAAAACAAAATATCCCCAAGGAAGATGCAAGTACTAAGGTCACAAAGCCATCAGAAAAGGAAAATGAAGAAAATCCTATGACAATATTCTCAAAGGCTCCATCAACAATGAAAGTAGCAACAATAAAGGAAATGATGACCAATAGAAACGTAATTCTTCTCACAAGAATAACAAGAATGAGGCTCAGGGGGAATATCCATTTTAGATTGATGTCAAAGGGAGGGAAGTAATAGACAAAGGAACAATTGCAAACACAAGGAAAGTTGTAGACAAGGGGAGTATCATAATTGACTAAGGGTTGCCATCAATGATAATGGGGAAGATTGTTGGACATATTGTTTTTGTTGATGTCAAATACAAGGGGAGACTACAGATGCCCAAGATAAATATTGCAAGATGAAGATTGTTGGAAATATTGTTTTTGTATTTTTAATGCTTAGTTTGGATACCCTATATTTGAGGTAATTTTTACCTGGTATACCTAGCTCAAATGGGAGAATAGGTTATATGGTTGAAAATATTATTCTGATACCTTTCCAATGGTATATGGAATTCCCTCTAACTCCCTAGGAATGAGGAGAAATTAATTTTTTTGTCAGAAGACCTAGCCATGAAATTTAGGTCGGCTAAGCCAGTCTTTACAATTCAACTCTAAAAGTGAAGATATAAATACTATAAATATAGGATAAATGTACACATTTGAAGATCATCCAAGCAAGATATAAAGTCTGAGGTGAGTAGAATATATTTGAGGTGCACTAGAGGAGATGGGGTGTATTTTTGGGATCTAAAGGTGTGCAAGAGAAGTCTGAGGGGTTTTCTTGTTCTTAAGGTGTACTATGAAGGACTAAAGGTCTGTGATGATACAAAGTGCATTGTTTTGATGTTTTGATGTTGTGATGCTGCAATGTGGGATCATATTTTGAGAGTGATTTTATGAGGCTCACTAGGGAATGAAGGATAAATGTGACTAGGGTTTGAAGCTATGTTTAAAGTGTGAAGCATGCAGGTGAATTCATAAGTAATATGTGTATGAAGATATTTGATTGGTGTATATACAGGTCTTACTAAGTTGGTGCTCATCTTAGGATATTGGTGTCTCCAGTAGGTTGGTGCATATATTCAATATATTTTTGAGTTGGTGCTCAATTGAAGAGATTGGTGTCTCTAGTATGTTGGTGTCTATAGGTATTGCTGATTTGGTGCTCAACTGAGGGAATTGGTGTCTCTGATAGGTTGTTTCCTACAAATATTGTAAAAGTAGGTTGGTGCCTACATGAATTTATAAAGATAATTTATTTGGTTTTCTCCCGATTGGATTTCCATGTTAAACTTTGTGCATTGTGATTTGAGTTTATATGTGATTATTTTATTTTTTCTTGGCTAATGAATGGTTCAATAAAGTAAAAAGTATTTTATACTGATTTACCCCCCCTCTTAGTATAAGCACAATTTCAGCAATTAAATGTATGTAAGAGGTTGGTGGGAAATACATCTCACCTAGATATTGAATCTAGGCTAAGTACACTCATGTAAGAGGTTGGTGGGAAATTCATCGCACCTATCTATGACAACATGGGTTGGGTAGAATATTTCTTGGGAAATGTGTGAGAATGAAAGCATGCATGGAAAAAAGGGAAATTTGAGTTGGAAGAGGGAGAAACTTTTACAATAGGTGAGTTGGGTGTTGGGAAATAACACTAGCCATATTGTGAATGAATACAACTTGATTGAGTTGAGTTTTATGCTATAAAGTTAGGTTGTGTGCCTATAAGTGTGTTCCATATTAATGAAACTACTTAAGAACCTTGAGAAGAATGTTATGAGCACTCCTGGAACAACTGAGAAATCATGTTTTCCCCAGCTAAGATATTTCTTGGAAAATTGTGCACTAGAGCCCTAGAGGGAAGTGGGATGGCCTGAGGGACTGAATGGAAAATAAGGGGATCCCATTCCTTGGGTTGTGTAGGTTGAGGGGAAATAGAGCTAGCAAATTGGAATGGCTATTGGAGCTATAAATATGGGAATTGGGATGTTCTATGTGGATAGTGGACAACCAAAAGAGCTAGTCCTCCTTTTGGAATCATAGTCGCAACTCAAGGGTGGCTTGTTATTGAGAGAAATGGAACAACAAGCCTATGGTTGGGAGTAATTTCCCTCATACATAGTCAGTTGATTCTTCTATAAAAAACTAAGTTTTGTTTTTTACATTTCTTATGTTAATTTCATTATGTAAATTATTTTAATTGAATGTTGTTGAGTATGTTAATTAGCCTGCATTCATGGTTTTAAGTTGTTGGTAATTGTTGGAGCCGAAAGTCACTCCTGGATTGCTTGTAGGAGCAGAGCCCGATGCCCATCAGTTTAATGTCACGATTTGTTTAAAAGGGGTGATCATATGGAAGGAAACTCAGAACAATATCATCTCAACTCAGAAACTAGGACATGCATGCTTGAACGAGTGAGGTCTTGATAAACTTCAAACAGTGAGTTGTAATAAAGGGTGAGTAGGGGGAAGACTTGAATGAGAAGGGCACGCAGGTCTATCACAAACATCCAGTTAGTAACAGACTGGAGAAGAAAGCATTCAAACACAAGATCCTCTTACATTCAAACACAGATACCAGGGGGCACAACAATGTCACAACAAATCCTTTATCATAACAAGATTCTTCAATCCACGCAAATCCTTCGACTGTGGACTCCTGGGCATGACATGGAACATAGATGGAAAAAGAAAACTGTTTGTTATAAACCAAGAAATCTCAAACACAGAGGCATAACTAGGAAACCAGAATGTTTGCTGAAATTTTACAGTCGGGAGCTTAGCTCTACCATCAATAGATACAAAAATGGCAAAAATGCCTACATATACTCAAAACAACAACAGCGGCGGAACCAAGATACTGCATTGAAAGCTTTGCGTCTGCATGGCTTCTGACAATTCTGTAGCTGCAATCTTTGAATGGTCGTGCAACTTATGGCAGACGCGATCGATCTTCTAACAGTTTCATCGGCGAATCGACGTGCCTTTAATTCATTGCAGGACTTTCCCATTATGACAGAGACGATGTCTAACCACCACCAACCACCTCAATAACTGCTTCATGGGGATTGAGGACAACCTGGCCAACTCAACACTTTGGGATATGGAAGACTCCTTGCGCTGCCACCTGGAATAACTGAATAGCTTGAAGGGCGGGTATGGAGGCCAATGCAGAAAGTGGGGGTTCAGCAATGGAATGATGGGGCCACAACCGCAGGGGCGAAGTACGAACGATGAGAGGTGAGAGAGGCGACAGGGGATGACATAGGGAAAAGGGGATATAAGCGGACAAGGCAGGAGAATAGACGTGGTAGGTGTAATTTAGTGAGAGACTGACGTGGAGGGAAAGGAACACGTGGTAGGCGGTGAGTGGACGATGAGACAGGGAAAGGGCTGTCTGGACGAAAGAGTGGAGGAGGACAGATGACACACGACAACGGGGGAAAGGTGGTTCTGGAGGATGTTATGATGGGAGAAGGGCCCACACTGGCTAAACATGGAGTAGCTGAAAATGATGGGAGTGCATGTGCGCCGTTGATCCGGGCGCTACGATCTCGGCCGTCGGAAAGCTGCATCCACGATTCCGGACCCCCCCCCTCCGCTTAAAGGTAGAAAGGCGGG
>JZKD02S1709740.1:1297701-1308804 GCA_000966675.3 Picea glauca | reverse complement strand
TTGGGTACATGGTTGAGACAAGTAGTTGATGAGTTGGCACATACATGAGGTCTATAGTTGATGATATTGGTACATCTTGATGAGTCATATTTTATGTGTATTTGATGCATGATTGGTACATATTTGGTGCATGGTTGATGCACTTGTTGATGGTACAGCTTGATGTGTGGTTGATGCACTTGTTTATGGTCCAGGTTGATTACCGGTTGTTTGTTACAAGTTGGTACAGGTTGTTTGGTGCAGGTTGATTGGTACAGGTTTACAACAGTATATCTCACAGTGATAGTGTGACAGTGGTTCCATCATTCTACTTATATTTTAGGGCGATTGGATGGGGCAAGGACAAGTGGTTATAGCCACCTTCTGGTTGTATCTAGAGATCATAGGGGGTTGTAGCCTCCTTATGGTTGTAGCTAGAGAATTGGGGAGTTGGAGCTTCCCTTAGGTTGTAGCCTGAGAAACTAGGGGGTTGGAGCCTCCTTCCAGTTGCAACTAGAAAACAAAGGAAGTTGGTGCTTCCAATTAATGTAATTCTTAAAGACATATAAGAAAAATCATTATGTGTTTTTCTCCTTCTTTGGATTCCCACGTAAAACCACTGGTGTACTGTGTATGTGTATGATTTCTCATTTGTTCATTGTTTATTTACTTTTCAACTATTGGATGATAATTCTGCATTGATATAACACTTGCATTTTGTGGTTAAAAAGGATTTAATTTCTTTGTTATTGATTCATCCCCCCTCTCATTAATCCAACAGAGGATTCCATTGTCTCTGAAGTTTTTTTAGAGAAAATGCACATGCAGAGGGAAGAAAACTCGTCAAATGTAGAACCATATCGACACCCTCATTACTAGGATACATTTCAAGGAAGACAAGAAGGTCGGTATCAACATTATGAAGGAAGAATATGGAATACTTGACAATATTCATGGAACAAGGAATCACAAAACCACTCCTCAACAAGCTATTATCATAGACCAACAACCATTACAAATTGGAGAAGCTACAAGAAAAATACACAGAATCAAAGGAAAGAAAATTATGCAACAACTAGACACCAAGGATTAAGACTGAAAAAAATTGATTTTGGATGGATAAATCATCATTGTAGGGACCGTAAATAAAAAATTTGATATAATTCCTTTAAATTACACAAATAATTCAATCACCAGCATATAAGCAAATTTTCAGTAGAGATTAACATTTAACTACAGCATAAAAGAAAAAAGAACTTAGCAATTTCATAAACAAATTACCTGCTTCTAATGCTAATTTCTCCGTTGACCTGGTTTTCTAGCCTGCTGCTTTGCTGCTGCCTGATGCGCTGACCAACTCTGCCCAAACCGTGTTTCCTCCCTGCCAGCTAGGAGCAACCTATCCGACTTCCTAGCTCCAAGATACCGTAAGGCTATCCTGGCCCCCATGCCCAAAACCCCCAAAAAACCAGTGTCCCCTGCCTCTAGTTTACCAAAAGCCCCTCAAACAAACTCCTCACACTAGAAAAATAATCACCTCCAACATACAGTCTTTTCCCCCTTCCAATAATTCTTCTTCCCCCCCAAAATCATCCCCCTTCTCGTAAGACTCCTCCTCTCATATCCCTCCTTCACCGACCCTTTCCTCCTCATTAATTTTCTTATCCTTACATTCATTATCTTATCCTCTTAGTTAATATCTTATCCTATTATTTAATGTTTCTTATCTTTATATTTAATGTTTTTTATCCCCTCCATATACGTGAATCATTTAAACAAATTAAAATTATTAACCCTCTTAAATTTATCACCCATGTCATTGAATGTCATAGGTAATTAATTAATTAATTAATCAAAATTATAACAATTCATTAATTAATAAATATTTAATTAATATTATTATGCCAATCTTTGTTTAATTAAAACCATGTTAGGACAATTAATTACCTAATTGATTTTTCTTAATAATCCCTAAGCATATATTCAACTAGGGTTGTTACAATCATCAATGGAATAAAGAAAGAAGGAACATAAGAAAATCATATTACTTGGTTTCATCACATGTGAAGCTTTTAATTGCAAAGCTTTGAGGACAAAGTTTTTTGGAGGGCATTATGTTATGACCCAAGGGGAGCATATATAGAGCTATATATATATGATATGACCCCAAGAGGGGGCATATATGGCCCTAAATGTACATGTAATGTATAAATATATATGTAATAGGGTCGGCCTAATAGTAAAGGGGCCTCATGTGCAAGTATGAATAGGTATATATAGAGATCATGTATTCATTATTGGAGACATGTGAATTGTGAAGTATGGAGGTATTTGGTGTGGAGGAGGTTCTCCTCTTATTTAAGGTGTTATTGTGTAACTTATCTATATTTGATTTGTGCTCCATGCTCACATTTTGTACATGGCGTGTACTTATATTATATTATGATGTTTTAATAATTTGGTTCATTACAGGGATTGACATAATCTTCCCTATGCCCCATGATCTTGTAAATATTTTCAATAACATAGATCTATCCATTCACATCCATCGGCTCATTGTATATGTCCCCTTCACTTGTATCTAATGGTGTAATCATGTGTAGGATGTCAATCTTAAACAACATCTATCTCTTTTTCATATTTAACATAGCATTGTTGTCAAAGGCCCAATCAATACCAAATAGGGCAAGGTATGGATTAGATTCATCCATGATTTCTATTACTTCAAAATGTGTCTTCTTCTTCACCCCCTCTATGTTCACTTAGACGTGCTCCAATCGACCTATAGGGTATATTTTGTATTGATTTTCCATTGGAAGTTGAATGGGTGATCACACCAAGTTAATTTTACCCATTAACTCCCATGACTTCTTTGGTAGGATGTTCACATCAGATCTGAGATCCAACATGACACCATCCATCTCATAACTTCTGAGTTCAACCATCTTGAACTCTATTCTCATGTGGTTTTGCTTACTGACCTGACACACATCCCTTTCTGGTAGGAGAGATGATATATCTCTCTCTGTCCCTTGTTGGGCCTCATAAATGTCATATTTTCATCCACCTTTTCATTCACTATTCCTTACATTCCATCGTCCCATTAACCTTCCATCATACCATTTCCATAATGATATTTGGGTTTCTCCTTATTATTTCCATTGTATTCATTTTAGTATTATAAGTGAATTTGTGATTAAATATTAGAAATTAACATATTTTCATTATACATCAAAGTTGGATGAGTTTGATGATGTGTGCAGGCATATTTTAAGATTTCAACAAAGTCAAAATTCACCACCTATCCTCAAATTCGAATTACATCTTCAAACTTGAAGATTTGAAGGAGAGAAGATCATGGAAGATTTGGTTGGCATATCTTATCTAATATATGTGAGAGATGTGTGGAGGATTTGAAGGGATCATATCTTGTAATAATGGGAAAGTAGTTGAGAGTGGTTGAGAGAATAGTGGATATCTTATTATGACACTCATGTATATAAGATAGTGTTCTCTCTTCATGAAGGAGGCATGTAATTCATAATTTAGTCTTGTAATTAGGAGAAGGGGATTCTTATATTTGATTCTTTCATTGTTATTGTTTCATGCTTTGTCATTTGATTCTTTTAATATAATTTGAGATTGATTTATTGTGTGAGCTCACATATGTCAATTGTTGTTCAACTCATCACATGTTGTATTGATTTCCTAGATTAATTTCCTTCTTTCCTAGTTAGTCTTTCAATGCTTTCCTAGATTAATTTCATTTCAGCAATTTATATTAGATTACTTCTAATTCAGTCCTGCATATATAGTGCATGTGCTTCGTAAGCATACGAACCTCAGATTGACAAATTTAAATAGTTGGGCAAGTACTACAATGGAAATAAATGACAATATTTCTGCCTAACATTTTGGCACCATTGTCGGGGAAGCATGATGGATTGAATTTTAGTTTTAATTTTCATACAAGTATGATTAGTCATGCTCCTAAATCTAAGGTGACATATGGGTAAGGGCATGTAGGGAGTGTTTCAATTCCTGCAAGCGTAAGTGTTGATACTGAGAGGGGGGTGAATCAATATCAAGTACAATTTAAAAACCTTTTTCAACTTATACTTAAACCATTCAATTATATCCAAAAATAAATGAACAATAGTATAAGAGTTACACCAATACACCACAATACACCATGCACAATATATGAGAAATAATCAATATTTTTTGTCAAAGGGAAGTATTGACTTCCAAAGGTAGCTACAACTTCCAAATGTAAAGGGAGGTATAAACCTCCAAGAGGAAGATACAATCCTCCAATATAAAGAGAGAGTTGAAATCTCCATCCTTTCCCCTCCCTTCCACCCAAGAATATATGCAAGATAATAAAACTTTACATTAAATCATGACCATCAACCAACCATCACATAGAATCTAGTAATGCTTCCTGAGACTTCTTCAATTTATGCAATTCTTCAATTCTTGGAATACTATGATCCTATATATAATATTAATCAATGTATTCTTTTAAACTCCTCCAAGTTTCACTCCTTGAATCCTCCCCAAAAGGTAGTTATAGAAAGAATGGTAGACTTTATTCAATTCTGGTTTATTCAGAAGACCCAACTTGTACAGCATGCCCCGTGCTCCATATTTAACATCCGATTCTGAAACTTGCACAAAAGAAACTCCAGTTAATAATATTTACAATGGAAGTCGTCCCACTTCATTTGGATTCTCTATGAATAAGTTAAGACTATTGTACACGGAACACCTCTTTATTGACTAGCTTTAGGACTAGTCAAAAACCCTATCTTGCACATAGTGTATCTCCATAATTATAGTGAATCAATAGCTAAAACTTTTACCACAAGTACCTTGATATGTCTTCTCAATTCCATAGCAATGGAACCATCTGAATCGTTATAGAAAAAAAGTTATAGCGAAAATGGTAAGATGACCTAAAAATAACATACCTTAGAACACATCACCAAAATACTTCATCCTCCCTTGAAATACGACCTTCTTTACTTCTGATTTCCACTGAAATTCAACTTGTGTATCAAATGAATGTATTATGATATGTATTTATACAATTTATGTCTCTTCCTTTTAACATTAGGGCTGACCTGACACTTTCTTATTTTGTAATTATTTTCTTTAATTATCTTTAGGGCCTACATGTACTTCCTTCTTCAATTCACTTTGTCATCTTCAAAAGTTCATTCCTCCTCAACCATGAGGATACACATAACGTGCCACATACCACCAAAAATAACATAATGTATATTATCCATCCATGGGTGTTGTATTTGCATGTGCATTGTCCTTCATGTCCACATACCTTCATCAATCTTGCGGTCCAAAACCCATGACTAGGGTTGACATCAATGGCAACAACCAATCTTCCAATAGTAAGTGTAGATTTCAATTCCAAAAATTCCAAATTTCTGCAATTTCAATTTCGGCAACTGTGAAGAGGTTTTCATGTGTTTTAGCAAGTGTGATTTTCAGTTTTTTTTTTTTTGGGGGGGGGGGTGTTGTAAGAACCCCTTTTGCAATATGATTTAACTATGAGTGACATCTTGGAACAACTCTCTCAGATCCTTGCAAAATATGAGATTTCTTCTTCTCAGGAAGAGGAGATCTTGACAACAACCCAAAGCTTAAATACTCCTCCAGAAACGAATGAGGAATCAACATCTGAGGAACTTGAGGAGGACAATGAGGAGCTGCAACATGATCTGAGTGAGGGAAACTACGCCTAAGAAAGCTATATCGAATGATAGTTTCAAGCGACTACCAGGTTAGATTCTTTTAATTTTTCTTTTAATTTTGTTAATTTACAATTACAACAACTAGATTCATTCATTCTTGTAAAATTCTATTTTTCATTCGAAAAATTGCCACTGAACATATTGTTGTTACTGTTGCATGCTTGGATCCATTGGTTATTTGACTACACGTAACTAATTTCTAAGATGTAATTAACATAGAGTAGGTAGGCTTTCATTTTCAATTTTTGTTTTCATTATCAAAATTTTCTTTTACCTAGAATAAGTATGCTCTCCTCCACGTTTAATGAGATCACGAGGATCAGAAAACAAGGATGATTTTGATTTAAGGAATGAATTCTTTTGCATCCATCCTTTGACCTACAAATAAACAAAGATAAAAAAATTAGACGAATAAAAACAAAACAAAATTTTACATGCTGTTACAACATGCTGATACAACGAAAAATTTAATATGTTGTTACAACATGTTGATACAGCGAAAATTTCACATGTTGTAACAGTGATGTTTTTGCTGTAACAATGATTGAATAAATTTGCAGATCTGCAAACAATAAAACAATAGTGGCGTGAGGATAAAATATCACAAAATGAACAATATAATAATAAATGGTCGGCAAAGTCATGATTTTTCCCCCATTGAATTGTCACGGTATGCTAAAACAATGTTAAACTGTGGTCAGTTGAATTCCATTTAAACTGTGCAAAAATTTGTTTCCTGCTACAATAGTTTCTGGTTTGAAGTTGCTTGTTCATTTCTGGTTTGAGTTGCCGCAACACCCCTTGAATTACAACCTGGAACACAAACAAATGAAATAATCTTGTCATTAGTCTTCTCCCGCATCCACATTAGCAATAAAATGAATTCAATGGTTTACTGCTCCGATCAATCAACATTCAAGATTGAATTCTATTTGTATCTTTTCAATAATAGGGAAGTTGGAATTTTCTCGCCATGATTTTAGCATTTGATTCAGGCTTCATATCGATAATTGGACTATGTTGTTGATGGAGAAATATGGGCCAAAATCGTAACGATGTCATTATTTCTCGCTTCCTTTATCTACGTAGTTTAGTTGTCGATCGTCCACGTCATCTGAACAAAATATTTCAAATCGAATCAAAACCAATTGCTTAAAAAATGATGATTAGTTGGCTTGCCTATTATTGGCAACATGATTTTATTCGTTTGATCCAATGCATCATTGTATATTAATAAACAACTAGTACGTATCCCTCCAATAATGCTTCAAAATGATCGTATCTGCTTTCAGATTTGAAATTAATTGGTTGTTTGTTGTTTTACATGATGTGGCATTTGGGAGAGATGGGAAGAAAAACTCTGTTGTAGGTCTCTAGCATCCTACAGGACGATCCAGCTCATAAAAGGCATTAAGTATTACCAAATTGGCTTCCAGAGCATCTTGCGCTTCACTTCTGGCAAGCTGAAACAAGTAATTTGAATAGTCTGTGACTTGCAATGTTTTGGGCAGGTCTTTGATACGTAATGGGGGCATTCCAGGAATGCATGGGATTACTTTTTTCCATGTACCCATTTGTTAAATACGTGTCATCTGCAACAACAAGTAATGTGATACAGAGTAAGTAAGCTCTTCGTGATCTATAAAGGGTTAAGAACCAAAATCAATGCAGTGAAAAAACAGTATCAAATGAAACAGTATAAACTCGACGATTAGTCCTGATGATGAATCCTGATTCGGATTCGAAACGTCGACAACGAAATGATACCAACTTTGGATTATCCGAAAAACATATGCGAAACTCCTCACCACAGAAACTTAAAAATAGAAAAAATAGTAGTCAATAGTAGATATACCTTTGAGAGGAATATAACCATGGTCAACAAGAAGAGGGATGAAGAAGAAAGTAGAGAAACCGCAAGCGCTATGCATCCAGAAGGATACTCTGGGAATGCCTAGCTTCCTGACAGTCTTCTATGTAAAAGAAAGTGCCCCGTCTGAAATAATACACGTGAGGGGAGGAACATCACCCTTTGTTTGTAAATGCTTCATGTTGTTAATCAGCTTGTCGAAATACAAAGGGTCGTTATCAGCCAAGGACCGACATAACTTGGCTATAATGGAGGTATGAACATTCTCGGGAGGTAGGCCATCTCGAATCGTATCGAATCTAAATTTGGGCTGAGGCTTAAGGGAGTCCATTGATCGGTCATTTCACCATTAAATGATTAAAATATGTTCCAAAGTTGATGCCATTAATGAATAGAGATTGGATGCGCCCACTTTTCTTCACATATTCTCCGGATTTCTTTGTGTTGATGATATTATCAATGCTTACGATCATGATTATTTTTCTGGTTGGTATAATTTCTTATTGACTCCTGAGAAGAAATGAAGAGAAACATTTGGAGAATATTCTCAGGACTTATACGCCCACACACAATGATTTCACTGCCAAATCAATGATGGCCATGTCTCCATGTCTGTGCATGTACTGATCCAAGAACACATCAATAACACCAGGACTTGTCTTGTACATGAAGGATTCTACCTTCGGCTTGCTCACTAATTGGGTATTTCAACTCCATATAAAATGTGTTGTTTCCATGGGTGGGGATATCATCCTTCTACATGCTGATATGGTATAATGGGTGTGAAGATTAGGTATCTCTAGATCTTATTCCAGTGGGTTGTTCCTAAAACACAATGCCTCGGTATCCATGCATAGCCATTTATAGCCCTGGGGTAAAATCTCTCAAATGGCTAGCATTGCAACGATCATGATTGATGAAAACTGGGCCGTATGCCAAGGCTGGCTCGCATGGAAGTAGATGTTTCTATTAGTTAACGTAATAACTTCCTTATTGTTTGGGTTGCACATATCGATGGAAATGTAATAATGAATTTGATGAAGTTGACTTTGTTCAAGTAGTATTATATTGCGGTGGTCTGCTATATTTACTTTACACGTGTTGTAGTTTATGCTCCGATCACTATAATTAATTACCAGTATGCCTGCACTAGTGTTTTAACTGAAGAATTATAAAGAAAAATAAATAAATATTTTGAAATGCATTTTTTTTTGTTGTAAAAAGAAAAACAACAAAAAATAATAAAATCATCAAAAAAATGTTTTCATTTGTTTTATGGAAAGAAAAACCATAAAACAAACGCATGGTTTTATGTTTAACGTTTCTTTGTTTTTCTTAAGTCACTTTGGTGGAATCAATGACAGAACTAACAAGTGCAGACAACAGGTATAACTACATTTATTTTCTGCTTTGAATTTGTTCACATTTGTACTTAATCTTGCATTTCACATCTTACGTTGCTCTCACAAGTTTGATTGTAGGATTAGTATTAAGATTGATTGCAGGAAAAAGACCCTCATAATTCATGCCACAGTAATCTTCAAGAATCACAACATTTTTCAGAAAAAAATGCTTTGATAAACAGTTTGAAGGAGTTGATCTTCATTATACATTTTATGACGATGCTATTACACATGTATTTTACATGTTGTTACACATGTGTTACATGTTGTTACACATGTATTACATGTTGTTACACATGTTTTCTACATGTTGTTACTCCTGTATTTGTAAGATGTTCATAAACCATTTTGCATCATGATATGATTACCTCAATTACTCCTTGTCAGTACATTGATCATCTCCATGTTGCAACCATCTTCCATTGCCTTATCCTTTATGACTTCACACACGCTTATATTTCTGAGTTGCATACATCATTTCCTTTATCTTTTCTAGTTCATTTTTGCCTTTCCAATTTTCCTTCCGAATAAAACAAACTCCCTTTCCATGATCACATTGCCTTGATTTCCTTAAACCCTATTGCTATTGATATATTTACATCTATAGTCCTACCAATATTTTTATAAACTCACGTTGATTGATGTGGGATTCCTTAAGGCCCACCTTTCAACAGTCTTGCCCCATCGACCTCAGCACCTTATCTATGAAATAGACTAGAGTCCATTTTGAGTACCTACAGGCTTGCATGCCTTAATGGCCAGTTCTCTCGCTAGCAATAATGGGAATACATCAATGTCCCTTGATAGTTAGATCTTGCAAGTGTCTCTACATCAACACATCTATTTGCACTTCGCAAGATGTACTCGGGTACCTTGACACTCATTGAAATCATTGGTGAGTTTGTCTCGAATTGGTTAACGACATTCATTAATGGCTGGTAATCGAATGATTTTGTTAAGCCCTAATATTGGCTCATTGCCCCTTAATTGGGGAATATTATATTAGTAATGTTATTTTATTTATGTCTTCTTTAGGCCATTAGTTGTAATTATACCTCCTAGTCTCCTATATACACCAAGGAGACATTTTCATTTTGAATCATCTTGTACTTGAACATTTAAGTGGGGTAAAAGGAGGTTGTCCCCTCGAAGAGGCTTATTATTTGAAATTATATCTTTTTCAAGGCTTTGAGTACTTTTTTTGAGGTTTTTCTATGCTATATTGGTATTTGGTTCTTAACATATGGTATCAGAGCTCAAGGTCTTGGGGTTTCGCTGCTACATCTAAGACACCTTGTAATTTTCGCTATAACTTTTTTTCTACAATGTTTAAGAAGAAACGACTTGGAAGATATTTAATAGATGGATCAATGTACATTGGGTTTAAAATTAAGCTCCTGAGGCCTTATACTTTTTGAGATACAACCCATACAATATAGGGTTCTAGAATCATCCTGAAATGAGTCATTGCGGAATTTTCACTATAAATTTTTTTTCGTAATGTTTCAGACCCTCAACTTCAGAGGATATTTATAGAAATTAGTAAGGTATCTGTGGTAAAAATTTTATCTTCTGTTTCATCTTAAATTTGTAGATACACCTTGTGTAAGATAGGGTATCTGACTAGTCTCAAGAAGGTGTTCTAGGTAAAACAATCATAACTTCTTCCTAGAGTATCCAAATTGAGTGGGACTGGTTTCATTGGATCATGGCCATTCTGTAGTATTTCTGGTGCGAGTTTCAAAAATTTATATCAATTATTTTGTGCGGGGCATCCTATACAAGTGAGATCTCCTGGAAAGGACAAAAATCGACAAGTTGTGGGGAAGTTATCGTAAATTCTACTTGGCACATCCAATTTTGATCAGACCTGTGGCATTGCAGAGAAGAAATATCAGAGAACTACATAAAAGAAATTTTCATACCTAGAAGGGCTAAAACTTGGGAATATTTCTTGGGCTAAAATCATTGGAGAATGCATTTAAGGTGGCAAGAAATGTTGAAAGTAAAAATATGGCTATGGCTACTAGAAGGACCAATCCTAACATCTATAGAGAGAACATTGCTCCTTCTTCTA
>JZKD02S1709740.1:1245780-1267744 GCA_000966675.3 Picea glauca | reverse complement strand
AGCGCCAAAAGTCATGTGGGCCCCGTTTGGGTAAGTGAGTACATCAACTTCCCGGGGTCGTAACTTTTGCATACGATCTCTGTTTTAGGCATGTGATAGCTTGTTGGAAAGGTATCGTCGAGGAGATTCATTTTGGGGGCTCAGTCATGCCTTCAGATATCATTTATAACCTTGATCTCGAAAAACCTTCATTTAGGCCCTCAAAATGGCCCCGAAAGTTAAAACCTGCTAAAAATAGTAAATTGCCAAAATTGCCAGAAAGCAATTTTGAGCCAGTCGGAAAAGGCGGGTGGCCACCGATATCCACCTGGATCAATACTTGCACCAAACCTGTTGATGTTTCTCCTCCCCCTAATGTAGCCTCCAGGCACATCGCAATATCCACTGCTTCTTCTTGAGTAGTCACCTTATGCTAAGTAAGATGGACTCAGATATGGTGAATTAATCTCAAAATAAACCATTCTCTATGTTGAATGTCCTGGATCTAGAACATCAACCTATCCAACTAGATCTTGAACCGTTGGTCACAATCCCACATGGTTTCAATTTTTGCTTGATCTCTTTAATATTTTTCATGCATTGAGACCCTAACTTAGGCTTCTGGTTTTCCTTAAGCATATCTCTCTTGATATCTGTCAGGGACCTCATTTGTCCCATTTGCGTAATGTCCTTGTACTTCATGTACCATGTCAGGGCTCTCTAGTTGCGCGATCTTCAATGTCTCATATGTAATCCTCTTCACAAACCATATTGCCTCACACATAAACCAATGTTTCTCAACATTTTCCTTACCCGTCCCATGGAACATGGGTAATCTTAGGGTTCTATCCTGATTCACCATCCTCAATCTCAAATTGTATCTTCTTGACTCGCTACTTGGTGTCAGGTATCTTGGTATTGATACTCTTCCTTGCAAAATATTACTGATTTCATCTTCTTCTTCACTCATTGCTGCTCTTCTTTCTTCTTCTATGCTTGCTTCTAATCCAATTGTCAAATTGTCTGTTGTTCTTTCCTTTGGTTAAAAATGCACAAGGAAAGTGGTTCAAAGGTGGGGTAACTCCATTTTCTTGTAACATTTCTTCTGAGGGAACCAAGAGATTTTCCTACCTGCAATTGAAAAAGACCATCCACCATCACAAACTCTTATTCTCCTCCTCTTTGGGGTCCTTCATTGTCCTCTCCTACCTCTATGACTCATCATCCTCTAAGGTTGAGTCATCTCACAATAGCCAAGGGTTTCATACTTTATATTCTCAACCCCTACTACCAATACTTTCGGTATATTCACTCGATACCCTACTCTCAATGATGCACCTCTTCCTTGGTCTATATTCATATATGATCCTCTATGGTAGAACACACTCTCCCACACTTCCTCCAAGTTTGGTCTCCTTCCTTTTCATTCTGGGTCTGACACCTCATCTCACACCACTTTCTATCTTCCTTCCACTCCTTTGTTCTGCCTTCCTTCTTGAATCAACTTTTCTTTCATATATTCCGTCTCTTTCTCTTCACTACTCTTATGGTTCCATTGTATCCCTGACCTTATCTCAACAACTTACATATCCTCCTCATTGGATCCATCTCTTCTCTCTCTTTTCCCACGTATTTCCATCCCCCCCCATCTCTAGAGGATTCTACTTAGCTGTCATATCAGGCTACATGTGCATCAACCATTTCTCCATGAACAACATCTTGATCCATAGTAGGATTTCTTCTAGCAACCTATTTTGAGGACCTTCAGTAAACTTCCTTTCAACTTCATTGAGAGAAACAATATATTCCACTACATATTCAATAATATAACCTTCCTTCACCCGAGAAAACCATAAATCAATGTCTCGAGTCCATTTATTTTCCAATGCCTTCACTCTATTAATTGAGATATAATAAATCAATGGTTCTTGAGGCCTTAAAGCAGTATTAGTGTCAGTCTTCCTCTTCAACCATTCATACAATAAACATGGAAATTCAACAAAGAAAATTTCATGAATATCAGTGTAGATATACATATTTTTCCATCGTTCCACGTTGGCATTTAGACCTTGAGTTTCCTAGAGAGAAAACTCATATTCCTTTATAATCAGCTGATCTTGAATTTTCTCCTAAGATGGATACCACTTGATTCTCCACCTTCATCATTCAGTACAAAAATTTAGGTCCTAGCAAAAGAACCATTTGTTGGCTCGCTTGCAAACATACTTCTTAATGTTGGGGGGGTGATGACTCATGGTTTGTCTAGAGTTGACAAAAATAAAACCAAGGCATCGGCATATCAATCCTCAGCCAAAGACTAAAGAAGGTCTCACCCGAGACACTGTGAAAATCATAGAGATCGTCTGGTCTTTTGTCAGTGATGAAGGGTTAAATGGATCGTCTGGTCCATTTGGGTGACATCCATGCATTCCATTACGATATGTTTAAAATATAACAATATGTAATGGAAACACATACGTTCATTAGAAACATGATTAACAAATAAGATGACAATAATCACTACATATTTTACTATATTCATTCAACCAGTCACATACATATGCCAAGAGACTCGTCAATTATCAGGAACAACACTCTATGCTTTCATACATTCTCATAATAGTTCATTACATGGTGCTATGCACTTTCTCTAATATTTTGTAGGTATTACCAAACCAAGACTTATAAAACAAATACCCTCCAAAACATGGATATACTCTTTACAACACATGAGAAACCAACTAGTTGACTGAATGACTAACTTGCCAACTAACTCCTTCTCTATCGTCGTTGCTCCCTTTTTTCTTCTTCTCTTCTCCAACACTATATCATTTTCAGTTCTGCACCACTCACTTTGTTAAATGTCGGTCCCACATGCTTTTCTCACCAACATGTAGTCCATGTTGCCTCTTTAGAGTTGTGGCACTCTCATATACCTTTCCAACTCATCCCTTAACCGATCCACAATATCTCGTGCTTCCTGAAGTAATCATTCAAGGAGATGTCACAAAGATTCTTTTCTTGATTCCAACATGCATGAAGCGTGTTCTTGATTTATGGCACACATAGAAAAAATCATACTAATGTGCATGCCTCATTTCATCCATTGTGCATTTGCCTATGCACACAAAACTAGAGCATGCTCAAAATTGTAGCGTGTACACAACCGTTACCCAAAACTTTGGGTGCCAAAAATATTCTAAATGGAATTAGTCTTTTTCCTCATTTCAACATAGTAACTATGGAAAAATCTTGTAGTTTTATCCTTTTGAGGAATCCACGTCACTTTATGTTTTTTCCTACATATAGTTTCTACTCAACAAGATATAATTTCATTGCTTCCTTTCGTTTGATATTCTCCAACTCAGCCTCACTAAAAATACCATTTATTATCCCCATTTCCTAGGGATAACTAAAGAGATGATGTCTTGAGGCCCCCAGGTTGCAGACATGGAGTAACAATAGGCATATGGCTGACAACATCCATTTGCATAGACAAAGTCCCACATCACCACCACTGATATCAGGTTCATCATGAGGGTATCCACCACATTAGCTTGCTTCTGGAATACATTGGATGTTTCTCCAAGAGGTACAATCCATGTATTATGGTGAGTGTGATTTCAATATTTGTTGCATTGAAAACTACTTTTGATTATATAACGTCTGCTTGGAAATTATTCTCTTTGCTTGTTTCACCTTGGTGGCTGAAATTGCACCCTAGTAAGTGGTCACCCTTAGGGAAAGGTTTTCTAATGGGAGGTATCATTGACAGGTCATCGTACCATTCCTGACCATACTTTCCACTTTCCACACTTCATCCCCTCGTCTCCTTATCTTTTGGGATTTTCGGGTGTACTAGCCCAAGAAGGGATTGTCCCTCATTTCATGGGAAGAATGGGTTGAACGCCTAGAGGGAATGTTGTTGGAAATAGATAAAATCCATATTATTAACCTTCCATATACTCACCCAAAATAGGTATTGAAAACAATGAAATGTTTCTCTTAAAAATTCAAATACCTGCAAAAGAAAACACATATATAAATGTCCCACTTGTTGAAGAATCTACACAAGTGTGTTACAAGCTAGATTATACCCCCATGGCACTCTGTGTACCTCTCCATTCAATTGACACCATGGTAATCCCCCCCAAGATAATTGATTAAACCATATAGAGTAGCTAGTGTTTGGACCTTAATTAATTGATGGAAATAAATGGGCTTGGAAAAAGGATGCATTGAAAACGAAGGTGTATCACACCCTCTACAAAGGAACCCATAAATGAGACACTATGATCCCTTGTATGTAATGAACCCCATGCCCAAATGTATTTCCCCCATCCATGTCAGGTTCTCCACATGACCTAAATAGGGGTCCACTTGGGAAACACTCCTTGAATTAGGGAATGAATCACCCAATAGGTCACTTTGTTCACCCTCCCATACCTAAACTTGGAAAATTACATAGGGTATTTGAGCACTTGTTTGCTTTGATGAGGTGGTTTTTGATGAACATGATTAGGTGGATATTTTGTTGATTTGATTTACTTATCATGATGCATTTGACTTGAGATCCTTGGAGGGCGTATTCATTGTCTTTGCAGGACCTAGGTTGTAGACAATTTTGGAAGAACAACCTAACTTGGGCTTCCTTGGGGTTTGAATCCCACGGGTTGGATAACATGACCCACACCTTGGGAAAAGAAGGAAGATGAACGTTGGCTTTGGAGGAAAAATAAGGCACCATGGAGGACCTCACCTAGCCCCTACTATCCCAACGTCTTGCTTCTTGAGGCCAAAACATCACACTTGGAGGGCTTGACATCACCCTAGTGCTAGGGTTTTGGTGGTGGAGGTGTTGATCATTGACACTTGGAATTTTGGGAGAAGAGAAGCCTCACCTTGATGGAAAAGACCATATCAATTGGGAAGAAGGCCTTTGGAGGCCCAATGATTCACCCTAAGCTCAACGTCGACCTAAAAGTTCCAAAACGTCACCGTAGAGAGGGATGGCGTCATATTAGGGTTTCTTATGTGCATTTTTTAAAAGTTAAATTTGAATTTATGATGTAAAGGGGGAAAATAAGGGTTTTTTAACTCTTATTTTGTGGTTTACCCTAAAGTTAAGTGGACAAACACTTTTTAGAATATTTGCATAAATAGAGATCAAACTCTTGTCATTTTATCATAGCATTCTCACTTGGAGAAAGAATCCTTGGATGAAATTTGCACCCTATTTTGGAAATTTTACCTATACCGCTTTTCTACAATCTCTTGTGATGATTTTTCTTGCCTATTAGATGAAGAAGTAAGGCACTATATTTCTTAGAGGCTATTTATTTCTTTTATGGTAGAGTTTTCTTGGTTAAAATGAGTTTATCTTGTTAATGCTTGGAATAGGTAAGGAATATCTCTTGTTTTTTATTCTTTTCTTGGTTACAAGGTTAATTTGTTAATATTTTGGGGATTATAAGGGCATACAACCCCACTAATCCCATCATAATTGTCTTCGAATAATTTGTTTCATAAAGGAATGCTAGGAGAACTAAAGGGTTACACCATCCTAGGTTTTCCCTATCTAGACTTGCTTGCCTTGGGGAGTAAAAGGACTTACACCCCCAAGGAAGTAGCACAACTAGATATTTCATTTAAAAGAATACATAACCCAATAGTTAAAGGAAGTAATCTCTTTCATTGGAGAAATAAAATCATTGCATTGGGATACATAGAATCACGAGATATTGAAATTGTTTAAATTGGAATCTTTTCTATATGCTTAAGGCTAGCCAAGACCACTAGGGTGTCTTGTTTCTCCAAGGATTTATTGTTCCTGTAATAAATTTATACTACAACCATTGGCATTTAAAGAGGCCAGGAGGAACACAACTCAACACCCAACATGCAGATTTCAAACTATTTTTGAATTCCAGGGAGAGCACATATTTCTATTTTGAAAGGATTGTAATTTAAATATTTTAAGTGTTTTGAGGCATGAGCCATCACATAAGGCCACCAAAGTTTTAATCACCTTAATTAGCAGATAAGGTTGTACAGATACTGAGTATAGACTCATATATTAATGTAATTACCATTCAATGTAATAGTCCTTAGTAGATGAATGTATTAACTATGATAGGATAGAACTAAGGTAGTCTGGAGGGAAGGATCGAGAAACCTCTCTATGTATAAATATCTGTATTTTATGCCCAAATGAGGTTGTTGAATGTTATTGTTATTTTTGTTGAAAGAGTTGTTGAATATTTTGAAGAGTTGCAGAGAATTGTATGAGTCCATGTACATATTTTACCGAATGAATACAAGCAGAGAGGCTTGATTCCAAATGTATGGTGTTGTGTTGTGTTCAGAAGCTCAGAAGAGATAAAAATAATTTATAGTTGAAGTGCAAGGAGTGCACAATTTCTCAGTGGAGAGAAAATATTGGAGAAGACTCGTGCAAGGATGCATCAGAAAAACATTTTGTTTAAGTGTTGAAGAGGTTTCAAAAGAGACGAACGCAAGGAGTGCGTAACGGATATTTTTTTTTCAAAAATATCTTAGTCCAAAACTTATTAGAAGTTAAAGGTTGCAAGGAGTGTGCCAGAGGTCTGAAATACCTCAAGGACTTAAATATTGGGAAGGAAAATGGTCAGAATCCTTAAGGAGGAGAGGATTTGTTCGTTTTAAGAGTCGAATGGTTGAAATCCATTTGGGAGTTTGTTGAAGATCTAATAGTCATTGGATTAGGAGGAGTTTCACAAGGGTTAATCGGTGAATTCCTTCAGACTTCACGCATTTGGGATATTTGGAGTGTGGAGAAGTCGAGATCCCTGAAGTCCCGAAGGGAGGAGTTAATCGTGTTTGTTTGGTTCCTGAGGACACATGTCAGCAGATCGTGTACTCCGGTGGACTAGAACTTCGAACAAAGTTAGAAGTAGATATCTAAGAGTGGATGACCCTCGAAGTCCCGAAACCCCAGAGTTCATCAGGTTCATCCATCAGTAGGGACACACATTGTCAAATCAGAATATCTAGAGGATAGATGCTCCGAGAAAATAGTGTGAAAAGGAGGTCGATCTCTCTAGAGTCCCGAAGTCTGAAGTTGATCAGGATCATTGATTAGGAACAAGGACACGCGACAACAGATCCAAAAGTTCGGAGGTCCGACACTTCGAAGGAAATCAAGAGCAGAGTTGAGATAACTCTTGGAGTTTCGAACAATGAAGTTCATCTCTACCATTGATCTTGGTGGACAGGTGTCACTAGATCCAACACTCCTGAGGAAAGTTGGACATAAGCATTTGGGGGCGAGAATTCCTAGAGGGCAAAGTTCATCCGAGCCATCCATTAGAGTGGAAACGTGGTGCCAGATCTGGGAGTCTAGTGACAGAGCACTTTGGAATATTGGAGTGTCATTCTTCGAAAGTCCCCAAAGCCTAAAGTGGAAAATTTATTGAGATTCGTTGATCTTTGCAGACACGTGGCAGGATATCAGGAAATCTAGAGGCCTAACACTTTAGAGGATCGGTGGAGGGTTTCTTTGAAAATTTCTGGAGCCCAGAGGCCTAAAGTAGGTCTACACCGTAGATCGACAGAGAATTGTGAACCGTTTGATCCTCCCGAGGTTCACCAGTTCGACACTTCGAGAGATTGTTGTGTGTGGTTCTTTGAAATTTTCCAAAGCTAGAGCACCGAAAATTTTTGGGTCATTGATCTTAGCGGGGAATAGGAACCGTCGATCCCCTATTCGGTGGTTTAGGACTTTGCCAATTTGGTCGTTCGATGGATTTGTAAGTGTTAAGTATTGCAAGGGACAAATCTTGAAGTGTGAATCATGCATGTAGGTCGTCGATCGGAAGGAGAGATCTTTTGGCATTTTGGCATCGGGAGATACGAGGACCTATGTAAAGGATTTTAGGGGCTCAACAGGGCCTGAAGAGTCGATTCAACTCCTTATTTTAATGATCATAGACCAGAAGGTTGCACAGACCCTGGGAGAGGGTGGGGTCTACATCAAGTGGTATCAGAGCCCGAATTAAGCTCTGTGTGAAAAATGGTTTAGAGTCATGCTGCCCAGAAGACATGCAGAGAGACCTATAGTAAATCTAGCCATGGAATGAGAAATGAGGCAACTTCGTGTGAGATTGGATGCCATGGAGATAGAACAGAGAAGAGAACTTGATGCTAGTGACATAAGTGAATCTGAGAGTGAAGAAATGGAAGTTGAAGGAGCTGCATAAGGAGATGATGAAGAGGAACGCTTATTGATAGAGATTGTAAAAATTGGAGCCAGGGAAAAAATGGAAGTCCCGATGTATGAAGGAAACTTGGATGTTGAAGAGATGCTATATTGGAGAAGGGCCTTAGAAAAGTACTTTGATTATGAAGAAATAAGAAGGTGAAGCATGATGTTACCAGACAAAAGTGACATGAAGCGCTATGGTGGGATGAATTGCAAGTTGACAGAAGGCACAAAGGTAAGAAAAAAATCAAAAATTGGGACAAAATGGTAGCTAAATTGAAAACTAAGTTCATACCCAAATATTATCAGATCAATTTTTTGAGGAGATCGCAGAACTTGAGATAGAAGGACTTGTCAGTGAAAGAATACATTGAAGAATTTTACAGGATGAACATTCGAGTAGGACATAGAGAGAGCGATGAGGAAAAAGTTTCCAGGTATATTAATGGCCAGAGATATGAAATTTAGGAGGAAACCAGTATGATGACAATGAGAACATTGAAACATGCTTATCAAGCAGCACTGAAAGAAGAGGAGAAATTGGCCAGAAAACAAATCCAATGAAACAAAGGAAATATTCCAAGTAGAGGCAAGGGAACTATCCAAGAGAAGTTACAGAAAACCAAACCTGAATCTGGAAAGTATCACAGTCATACAGAAAGAGGAGGAAGTTCCATAGGTGGATAATATAGTGGAAGGAACTCTTTTTCTTGAGGAAAAGGAAGAGGCAGAGGAGAATAAGTGAAATTCTATGCATGTGGAAAGACATGGCATATGTCTTGGGAATTTCCTGAGAGGAAAAATAAAGAAGGAGGTGGAGAAGCTCACATTTCTAAAGCTCAAAGAAGGAATGTGGAGGCAGAAGCAGCGGAAGAAGGGAAATCCCTCATGATGAGGAAAGTTCTCTTAAAGCTAGAGAAAGAAGAAAAAGAGCAAGTTTAGAGAAACAATTTGTTTAGTACTTCCTACAAAACCAAAGACAGGGTATGCAAAGTGATCATAGACAATGGGAGCACTGATAATTTGGTATCCACCGAAATGGTGGAAAAGCTGGAGCTAGAGATAACTGCACATCTGGACTCGTACAAGGTATCGTGGTTGCATAAGGGACACCAAGTCATGGTAAGTCGATAGTGCAATGTTGAATTCAAGATAGGAGGTTATAAATATGAGATTCTGTGTGATGCAATACCCATGGATTTTTGTCATGTTCTATTGGGAAGACTGTGGAAATTTGACAAAAATTCCATACATGATGGGTGAAAAAATATTCACACCCTTGATAAGAATGGTTGTACACATATGTTGCTGCTAATGGAGGATAAGAAAGTGAAGGAAGAATCTAGCCCAAGAATACTTCTCATGAGTGGGAAGGAACCCTTGAATTATGTCAAGAAGGAACAGGAGATGCAGTTTGTTGTGGTGAGAAATCCGAAAGTCATCCTTACAAGTACTTTTGTGGATGATCTGCCTAAAGAAATTCAGGAAATATTGGATAATTTTATTGATATTGTGGTGGATGAGTTACCTAGTTCCTTACCACCCATTCAAAGCATCATTCATCACATTAACCTTATTCCAGGAGCAAGTTTGCCAAACAAAGCATCATATAGGTTGATACCTCAAGAGAATGAAGAGGTTAAGAAACAAGTCTAAGAGTTGTTGGATAAGGGTTTAATCAGAGAAAGTTTGAGTCCATGTGCAGTACCAACTGTGTTGAGTCCAAATAAATATGGAGGCTTTTTGGCAGCCCCACGATGTTTTCACCTCTTAAAGAAACAAATAGTAAATTCTCCAGTTGCCTCCGCTTCATCACATGAACATTGCTACTTGAAAGATGAGTTTTGGGCTATAATTTTTTTTTCTTTTTCTTAGTTCTCGTTTTCATGCTTCATTCATGACTGAAAGCATGAACAAAGTATTGAAACTTATGAATTTATTACAATTGAATTTAAGGCTTATTTCCCTAGGAGAATAAATGTTTATACAAATCTTTTTAAGAATGATATTTTTCTTTAAGGATTATCTCATGTCAATAAGGTGGTTGTTTTAAAGTAAATCATTGTCATAAGGTATACCCTGGACCTTTAAATGATACACCAAGAGTCGATTGATGTCAAGCTATGAGTTTGTTTCATGTATAATTCTTGGTAAATCCCTTTTATGGTTGCTATACTTTGATTTGTCAAGCACCTATTTTCCTAACCTTGAAATGATCAACTCCACCCTTTGCACAATGATGATACTCAAACGCATCTGGTCGTATTTTGTACTCTACTAATAGTGGAAGTTGAAAATGATAGGTCCATCATTTCAAGTTTAAGTGTCAGGCTTCGTTCTGTACTCTTGATGATTCATTACAAAAAACACCTGATTCTCACATGAAACCCCTCATTACTTCATTTAATCGCGTGAGGGTTTTTATTTCCTTGGTTTTATCCCTGGTTCTTGATGTTTTGTGAAACCCTTCATGCTTACAGTGATTTCTATTTTCCCTCGTGACTGCTTGTCTAAATCCACATGACCCCCGTCATCTGTGTCAAACCGAATGGCTCGCAAACCCTGCTTTTGTATGACGACGCAAGGGAAGATCTTAAGGGTCAAGTTTGGCTCGAATTTCTTGAGAAATTTCAAGGTTACAACTTGCAAGCGACCTAGGAGTTCGCCCTCTCTTTTGATGGGTGCTGAGCCAAAGTGGGTGACATTCAAATTGAAATCACCAAGGATATTTTGAGCCAGGCAACAGGTCTTCCCCTTAGCGGGAAAAAATGGTTTAAGAATTCCAAGTTAGAGGAGGTGTCATGGAATTTGTTCTTTACCTCTAGGAAAATCTAGTGTTGTGATAAAGGTATGCCTATATCTCTGTTAAAAACTAGGTGGCGTGGTTTATTGGCAGTTTTAAGGTAGTTTGTTACCTTTGAAGGTCCCTTGGCCTCATTTTTCCTTACCACATAAGACTGTTAATGAACTTCATCAGTTTCCAGTTGAACATCCCTTTCTATTTATTAAGAAGTTTATATGAAATGGCCAAGATTTATAAGAGATAGTGTTTGAATTCCAGTTTATTTCATCATGGGTTGATCAGGATTTTGTTAGTTCATCATTTAAAATTGCAAGGCGATGATTGGGACACTTTCCTATCTTGAAATGGATTTGGTACATCCAGCCCTATAGAGGTTGATAAGCCCATGTTATAAGAAACCCCTATCCATTCCATTGACATAACAGTCTCCTCATCCAAAGAACCCTGTGATAGGGCCACGCTCAATGAGCCTATGTCCGAGAAACAAGTTGCTGACCCAAGAGACATTGAATTTCATGAGTGCGAGTATTATGTCTTCCCTAACACCTTTGCAAAAATCATAAACAGACCCTCGCGTAAACTGTCTAAAAATGACTCGGATATAGGGTTTAAGAACAAAAGGGAAGGGATATTAATATCTAGGAGCATACGAAATAAATCGAAGTCTCATATGAGCTCGATCAAAGTGATTGAGGTCCATGAGAGATGTAATGCTGAGATCGATAAATTCTTGGCAAGAGAAGACCCAAGTTACCTCAAACCGAATCTCAGCTAGACCTACTATTTCGTAGACAATCTGCCACCATGCCTGAAACATAGCAAAGTCTTTCTAGGGATCAAATTCGGTAAAGAACCCACAGACAACAGTGGTAGCATTCTGATACACGACCATGGGTATCCTCAACCAACTGTCCCAAATCCACAGTGTGAGGTGTGTTTATTCTGGATAGACAAATATTACACAGATGTCCCCTCCCTTCAAGTGAAGATCAAGACCCTCACAACTCATATTGACTCATTAACAAATGAAAACCATAGAGTCAAGGTCGGTGCACACAGGTAAGGAAAACGCTTGAAGAGAACTGGAAATGTCATAATAAAAAATGTTGAGTGTGTTAAAGCAGTGATTAATTCTGAGGTTTTATGAGCCAAATTTAGCATTCAGTTGAAAGGTAAAATATTTGTGTGATTTTTTTGATTTGTTATTAGTTAATATAGATTGAATCAATTTTTTTTTGTTTAAAATAAGACTAGCTACAAAATCAGCAGATTTTGTAGCCAGTCTGTTCTCATTCGAAATATTGGAAAATGTTGGTTAAATGAATATCTAAATTTCTTTATTTTCGTTTTTCCTTTCAGGATATCGGGAAGCTTGTGGATACATAATGATATGGATAATTTATGGGGTCATTAGCCATTTTTTTGGTTCATTTTGTAAACAAAAACAAACTCTTTTAATCTTGAGAGATTCGGTTTGATATTGAGTGGTTTTATTACCCTCTATTTTTGTAATTAGCAAATCATCCTTGGATTTGATTCTATCTTAGAAGATAGGATTCTTAGTTTTCCTAAACTCTTTAAATACTACAACGTTTTGTAATGAAACCATCCTCGCCTTGGGCAGAAGATGGATGATTAATTTATAGACTTTAATG
The DNA here is from genome assembly GCA_000966675.3 of Picea glauca. Classification (NCBI taxonomy): domain Eukaryota; kingdom Viridiplantae; phylum Streptophyta; class Pinopsida; order Pinales; family Pinaceae; genus Picea; species Picea glauca. Next base: position 1,255,068 of record JZKD02S1709740.1, on the reverse strand, counting down.
GAACAACAATACACATCTCGACTTTAGCTTCTTGTGGATGGTGCCCTCATTTAAGTTTTGTTTATCTTGATATGATAATAGGTTTTGATAGCTTTAGTATTCATGATTTATTATGTTTTGGGATAATTCCTTTATAAATATTGTCCATAAATGATGCTTCATATATTAATCATGTGATCATTTATTCAGCTTCAATTACAAGATTTCTCCTTAATTTTCGTTGAAAGATTAAATGCAAGGTTATTGCTAACAATTTTTTCTTAAGGTAATTACTTGAAATCATGATATCATGGTAACTATTTGTATCACTCTTTCTGTTATTAAAATTCAACTGCCAACACAATTGTTCTACATTTATTCAAAAAAGATTTAAGGTTCATTGCGGGTTTTCCTCCTAGACAAGGTGGTTAGAAGTTCTCTGATCGTATAGATGTTTGGATGAATATCATTAGCTCGCTAACATTTTGGCTCATTTACATTTTTCCGCTATCTGTTTATCACTAAAATTTGAACATATGTTTTGGATTTCGACTATCCATACATTTCCATTTCATAGCATTTTCTTTTATTAGTTTAAGACTTATAAAGGAAAAATAAAAAAATATCTTTATGTGCTTTCTTTATCTACTTCTTCAAAGTAGTCATTTTCACATTGATTTTTGTAAGTTTAGATTAAAACTTGCATCTTGTAAATAATTTCCATAAATAAGAGTTATCTATCTTTTACTTAAATACAACTACTATAGTTACATTAGAGCACATGTACATATGTATATATATATATAGTGTTTAGTAATTAGATAGTTATTTCTTTCTTTTATTTTGTTTCATTTAGGATTTTTAGATTGGCTAATGGAACTATTAAACCCGTTAGAACGAGTTATACCAAACGGCTTGGGTTACTTAGACAACCCCAGACTAGACTCGTTCTTCCAATTGATGGATGGTCATTTTTGCCTGTAAGTAAATGGCGCTAGAAGGAGGGCCTGAATACAATTGATGGCATGTGGAGGTCGCAAGAATCCTCCCCCACACACTCACTCTCCTATAGTAACAAGGAGTCATTCTAGCAACAACGTTACCTCTCAAACAACAACTACCTCAAACGAAAATTCACATATTACCGTTGAGCTAGTAACACCAAACCCTCAAGGGTATGACGTACAAGAAATTGTTCTCTAGTCAATTCTAAGGACACACAGTGCTTTGGCTCGTATCAGACAACCTGGTCGGACACTGAATCAACCTCTAGATTTCTCTGATATGAGAGAGAAAATTGAAGGCATTGGTTTGCTCCTAAATCCCACAGATCCAGATCACACCCCCACTCTTGGAGCTGGAGGATCTAGTGTCCAACCTTCACCACCTCATTCATCTCCTTCCTCTTCAAGAGAGGAGTCATTTGATGAAAGCAGTTCTTCATATGAACCATCTCAGCCTTCAACACCACCTACACCCATGGAAAGTCAAAAAAATCCCGCCAGACCTTGGCTCGATCAAGATGTTGTGGCCATACCTGGACCCTATCACCCTTTACCTAAACACCCAGAGAAATGGATACCTAAATTCAATTAAAAATCTAAGAAAATCGTCGAGGATCACATAAAGAAATTCATGCTAGCCATTAGACTTCAAAGTGTAGAACATGAACATGTAGTATGTAGAATATTTCCTTACACGTTTGAGGGAAATGCCTCTACATGGTATTTTTCCCAACAACCTCGCACCATTGTATCTTGGGACAAATTCGAGTCCTATTTCCTTGAGAAGTTCGGAGATGATAAATATCCTGAAGTCTTATTCATGGAACTCTCTAGCTTAAAGATAAACCCTAAGGAAAAGTAAAATATTTTAACCTAAGGTTGCTCACGTTAAACAATCGAATCCCCGTTGATTCAATGCTTGCGGAAAATCTCATTGTCGCATATTACACCAAAGCTCTACACCAGAATGTAAATTTGGGTTAAAAAGGTCTAAGAAGGAAACGTTACTGGAAGCCTTCGAGGAGGCAAGCCAAATCGAAAAAGATATTTTGAGCCTAAAAGATAATCTTAGTAATGAGGCATAGATAACCCCGTATTCTAAGAAGAAAATAGAAATTCTTCCTAGACCCCCCCAAACCAAAAATCAATCAGAGAGCTCAGATTTGGAAAGTTTACAAAAGGTCACCCAGAAATTATCAAATCAAGTCGTAGACCTGAGGAGATCAGCTGAGGAAGCATCTTCAAGAAAAGGGACTTACAAACCTCCTTTTAGAAAACCTTTTCCCTCAAACCGACCAAACCCAAACCCTGAAGGCCTGAATTTTGAAATCTTACAATACGCTATACAGACAATCCTTAAAGCACATGATAACTTAGTTCCCCTTGATACATTTGAAGATGTGTTTGAAGAAGAAACAACCGAAGAAGAGGAATCGTCTCCCAATATATTCGGGAATTTTTCCGATAGTATCTTTCAAGCCAATTTTGAAACTGTCCATCCTTACAATACCAAAAGTAAAACTCAGAATAAACCATGTTCTAAAATAGGAACTAATGTGCCTCAAAAACAATTTAAACAAACTGAAACAAAACATAATTCAACAACCCCAAGTTTAGAATATGATTTGATTGAAGACCTAAAGAATCTTAGAGCTAATATTTATGTTTATGAACTTTTGAAATTCCCTTTTCTTTTGCAGAAAATGCTTTAGAACATTGCAGAAAAACGTAAAAACAACAATCTGAACAGAAAGAAAATTGCAGAAATCAATCATAAAACACCTCAAAAGGTCCCTACTAAAACAACACGTGAACCCTCAGATAAAAGAGACCTCACTGAAAAAATTGTATCAAATGTAGATAAAGTAATTTCAGGGACAGCGACTAAAAATCAGCAAAGTCCTGTGGTTAATACTCGCAAAAATGTCCCACCTTTTTTATTAACTTTTGAAATTTTCAATAGAAATGTACATAACTACATGGTAAATTCCAGCGCATCATCAAATGTGATGCCTTTGTCTGTCTGCCAAAAAATCAATGTTGAAGTTCAACCTTCCAGTCTAAAAATCATTCAGCTCGATTGAACGAATGTTAAGGTAATTGGTGAATTAAAAAATGTACTTGTTAGGCTATCCTATAATCCTAAGGTTCACTAGATTATTGATATCATTGTTGTTGACATACCTGAAGTGTACGGTTTATTTTTAAGTGGGATTGGTCCAAACAGTTGCATGGATACTTTGCAATAGACTGGTCCCATTTGTGGCTACCAGAGAATGGAAAGCCAAACATAATTAGGATTAATCATGAGCGGTACCTCAAGCACATCATGACCGATTTAAATGACACTAATGAACCATTTACTGCTTCCACTAGTTCACTCGAAATGCAGGGAATGAACACCTTTTTCGGTAACTTCATGGTGGAAACTTCCATCATCACTAATCCGGAACAACAGTTAGAACTCGTGACATGCACACGGTCAGCAGTTGTGCCTAACATGGTCGATGAAGCTCACATATCATCTCTCTACTTCGATGGATCCAAATCTAAATAAGGAGTTGGTGCAGGATGTGTACTCATCGACCCGCCAGGTAATAAAACTTTGATCGCTTGCCGATTAGAATTTTAATGTACAAACAACATCGCCAAATACAAGACACTTCTGCAAGGACTCAAGAAGGCAGTAGATATGAATGCACAGAACTTAATGGTATTCGGTGATTCTGAAATTGTGGTCAAACAGGTAAGAAATTCAATACATTTCCTATCACCACACCTAAAAAGTTATCAAGCCAAGGTATGGAATCTAATGCACAATTTTTTCTCATTTAACATTAAGTCCATTCCAAGATCAAACAAATCTAAGGCTGACTTGTTCGCTAACATCGCTTCCAAAATTTTGCCCGCAGAAGGTCTTTCTCCAAAAGAATTTTCAATTGAGTTATTGTTCAAACCATCAGTCCTCGACAACGTCACTAACTGGAGAGTGTTTGATGATGATCAGTAGATCATTATTTTTTTTCACATGGAGGACACTTTTCAAGGTGCGGTTATCAATGAGGGAACCCATGATGAAGATCTCCACAATTTTACAGTAATGTCGGACCCGAGGTCTCCCGAATCAACATCAGATCTAGTAAATTATATCCCTAAATCCATGGTAAGATTAGAAAATTTTTATGATTTGCATGAGAAATTCAGGAAATCAGTAAATTGTAAAACAAATAGTTCTTACTTGACCCATGAAAAAGTAAATCTAGGGACTAAAGATAATCCACAATGTATTAATCTAGGAATGAGATTTTCGAGCAAGAGAGGTCAGCCTTTATAAAACTATTTAAAGAATTCAAGGATGTCTTTTCTTGGACATACGATGATTTAAAAACTTTTGACCCTAACATTATACAACACATCATCCACATGAAACCCCAGACTCATCCTTTTCAGCAAAAGCTGAGAACGATGCACCCTAAGCTCGAACCCACAGTCAAGAAAGAACTAAAAAAGCTTTTGAATGCAAAGATAATATTCCCAGTAATACACACACAATGGGTATCCAATCTTGTCCCTGTAAGGAAGAAAAGTGGTGAAATTTGACTCTGTGTCGATTTTCGAAACTTAAACCGAGCATCTGACAAAGACAATTATCTTGTTCCTCCGATGGAACAAATTCTCTAGAAGGTATCCAGGTCTGAAATATTGTCACTACTAGACAGTTTTTCAGGGTACCACCAGGTCCTCATGTCTCCCCCAGACCAGTTGAAAACCACTTTCCGTACCCCATGGGGTACCTACGCCTATAGAAAAATGCATTTTGGAATTATGAATGCCGGGGCCACTTTCTAGAGAGCCATGGGTATTGCTTTTCACGGTCTCATCAATCAATCTGTAGTGGTCTATCTTGATGATGTTACTGTTTTCTCCAAAAATAAGAAAGATCATTTATCCCATCTGAGGTTTGTTCTACAAAGATGCCACAAGTACGACATATCTCTAAATCCTAAGAAGTTTATATTTGTAGTAGAACAAGGCAAACTTCTTGGATTCATAGTATCCAATGAAGGGATGATTATCGATCCTGAATAAACTCAAGCCATTGCCAAGCTTCCTCCCCGCTCCTCCAAAAAATCCATGTAATCTTTTCTAGGTCAAATAAATTTTGTCAGAAGGTTTGTCCCAAGTTTTTTGGAAATGGTAAGGCCATTTCAAAACTTAATCAAAAAGGATGTTCAATATCATTGGGGACCACAAGAAAGTCATGCTTTTGACTCCATCAAAAAATCCATAGTGGAGGATCCCTCCCTAATGAGCCCTGATTTTTCATAAGATTTCACTCTTTATACGTTCACCTGTGATTGATCTTATGCCACTGTGCTGACCCAAAAGAATGTTGAAAGCAATGAAATTCCCATTTCCTTTATGAGCTCAGCCTTCAAGGGAGCAGAGCTTAATTACCCGACTGTAGATCAATAGGCTTATGCTGTTTTTAAAGAAGTAAAACATTTTCGATCATATCTACTGAAATCCAAAACTAAAGTCATTGTGCTTTATCCCGTTGTTAGAAACCTATTAGTACAAAAGGAACTGGGTGAAAAATGGGAAAACTGGTTGAAATCATTACAAGAGTATGACCTCGAGATTACCTTTACGCAAATTGTTAGAGGCCAGGGTCTATGTAAATTAGTGGTGGATTCACTTGAAGAGCAACAGCGTCAAATTAATGTTTTAATTGAAAATTGGCATAGTCAAATTCAAATATGTTGTGCACAAGATGTTGCTAATTCTTGGTTTGATGACATTAAGTTTTATATAACACATGGTTTTTCTCCTTGCCATATTGATCCGAAAAAGAGAAGAGCATTAAGACTAAAATCTGCACTTTTCCAACTGGTAAATGGTAATTTATTCCGTAAAAATTTTGATGAAGTCCTTATGTGTTGTCTGGAAAGAGATGAAGCAGATAAAGTGTTATCTGAATTGCATGCAGGAGAAGCTGGTGGGAACTTTGGTGGAGACACTACTTCTCACAAAGTATTAAGAGCAGGGTACTGTTGGCCCACGTTATTCAAAGATGCCCATACATTATGTCGTAAATGCACAATCTCCCAAAAGGCTTTTGGACGAGTGCAAAAGGCAGCATTTCCGCTGCAACCTGTTTCGGTAGACTTCCCCTCTCAACAATGGGGTATTGACATCATTGGGCCTATCAAACCCACTTCCTCTTAGAAACATAAATACATCATTACAAGGACGAACTATTTTACCATATGGTCTGACGCTGCACCATTAAAAGTGGTAAACACCAGTCAGGTAATATCTTTCCTTAATTCAAACATCATTACTCGATTCAGTATTCCTGAATGTTTGGTCTTCGATAATGATTCCTATTTTTCATCCATCGATATGAGTGCCTTTGCTTTAGAAAAAGGGATAACTGAAATATTCTGCCAGCTATTTCCCCCAAGGAAATGGTCTAGCAGAATCAACAAACAAAAACCTGATCAAAATCATCAAGAGGACAGTTTTTGAAAACCACAAAAAATGGCACAACGCACTTTTTAATGCAATCTGCGCTGATAGGGTGACTCCAAAAACTGATGTTGGTAATTCCCCCTTCTTTCTCATCTACGGAAGAGAAGCAATTCTCCCTCCTCATGTCCTACTTCCCTCGCTGCAATTATCACAGAAAGTTCAGGAAGAGAATTGTCCTCCTCTTGAAAGTTGCATTAACACTTTATTAAAATTAGAGGAAGTAAGAACATGAGAAAAATAAAGATTGAATCAACATCAACGCATTGTTAAAACCTAGTTTGATTCAAGTTCTACCTCAGATAGGAATTTCTAGGTGGGAGATTTAGTGCTCAAATGGGATAAACCTCATGAAGGAAAAGGGGAACATTCCAAGTTCCAAAATCTGTGGTTAGGGCCCTTCTTGATCGCTGAGAAACTAGGTCCCAGCTCTTTCCACCTGCAAAATTTAGAGGGACAGCCAGACACCTTCCCAGTGAACGACCAAGCTCTAAAAAGGTATTTTTCATGACGATTTCCAGATGCATCTTTTGTACATATTTTTTTTGTTTTGATTTTGTTTTGTTTTCTGTTTTTTGCTTCTGCTTCAATTTTCTTTTGTTGTTTGTTTTTATCTCTTTCTGGTTAAAACATGCATGTATCACAGTTTAGTTCAAGGAGGGAAACTAGAATGCCTCATCTTAAAACAATAGTCAAGGTTTGTCAGAGCATCAATTGCTGTAATTTTCCTAAAACGTGGACTAGCTAAAGAAGTTTCTTTGTTCAGAATAGATTTCATGGTTTCACTTTACAATTATGAGCAGACATGACTATCATTAAAATCTCTTTACGTTGTCCCTGCTTTTAAGAAAGAAACTCAAGGATGCCTTCCTGTCCACGAAAAATTAGTTTCATCAGTAAACTATTTTCATATCATAATGAAGGTTATCAAGAAAAAAATTAAAAGCCTGGAAAATAACAAGTGTTGTAAAAACTGGAATTTTTAGCATCACCCCGCTCTTCTGAATGTCTTTAAATTTATATTAGACTATGAATAATTTCTTGAGAGTTGTGGGAAGTGTTGTAAACCCGTCAAGATACTAAACAGGTCTGCTGGTAGTGGGTAAATGCATGCATGATGCCAAGATAGCTTTGTTGGGGTACTGAACAGGCCCACTGGCAGCGAAGCAATGTCGAATTCAAGAAAAATTCTCAGGTACAAATTTTGATATTGGTCATAAGCATCCTGCATTTTGAATTGAAATTTCTTGGACATGATAGAGGCGTCAGAGTGGGTTAATTGACATCCCTAGCGAGGCTATGGACGCCTGCTGGCAGCAATGGCCCTATCAATAGTATCAGAGCCATTGACTTGAACATCATTTCTCTCATTTTTAAAAATTTGTCACTGGATTTCATTTGAACAGAAAGATGTCTGAAGCTAGACTGTGTAATGATTGTCGAGATGCTTGATGTCCTTCAGATGTTCTTTGATCTGCAATCATTCTAACAGTCCTAACATGAACTCATCAGTGATACAAATATAACAACTTATCCCAGTAAATCGCCATTGTGGGTAGCCCCACGATGTTTTCACCTCTTAAAGAAACAAATAATAAATTCTGCAGCTACCTCCGCTTCATCACATGGACATTGCTACTTGAAAGATGAGTTTTGGGCTATAAAAGTTTTTATTTTTCTTAGCTCTCGTTTTCATGCTTCGTTCATGACTGAAAGCATGAACGAAGCATTGAAACTTATGAATTTATTACAATTTAATTTAAGGCTTATTTCCCTAGGAGAATAAATGTTCATACAAATATTTTTAAGAATGATATTTTGCTTTAAGTCTTATCTCATTGTTGGTGCAATTATTTGCATAATATATTACCAAACATAAATGATCAACCAAGATTCATAATCAGTAGAGTTGATTCACTATATGTGTCAATAATAGATAGGTTCCTATGTCTGTTTAGTATAGATAAGAAAACCATTTAGAAACCAACACACTTTTAAAAATGACAATCTTCTTTGAAAGCTGGAAAGAAAAACTCATAAACAAGAAAAAGCTCCTGCTTAGGTGATGGACATGTTCATTGATGGCTCATGAAAAGAAAAGATGAACTTTGATTCTATCTCCTGGAGAAACTAAACAAACAAGTAGGATGCCCCATTAAAGCTCGTGTATGGTGAAATATAGAGATCCAATTGTTCCTGCATTACCACACTTTGCAACACATTCGAATAGTGAAATTAAACAAAATAACATGAAATCAAAATAATAGGTACATGAAATGAAAATATACACTAACAATTTACAATAAGCTTACCAAGCTAGCTCCGTGGCCTTTGTCAATGCCAACATGGAAGCTTTAGATCACCAAATGCTAACTTCTACGAGAGACAAAATCACTGAATCCAAACTTGCATTAAAATTCAACAGGTAGCTTTACAAAAGGAGTCTCTTCATGAATCTAATCTACATCATAAAAATTCTCCTCAAGAGCCTATCTCATAACAATTCCCTTAATCTACATAATAATAATAATTCTCCTCAAGAACCAGTCTTACATCATAATAATTCCTCTCTAATATACATAATAGTAATCCTCCCCTCTTCTACATAATAATGATTCTCCTCCCCTCATGAAGAGAAGGCACTCTCTTTTATTCACAAGATCTTTGAAAATAAGATAAACATCTCATAATTACAGATCCACTTTTCTCTCAACCCATTTCCCTTTATTACAAAATATAATCCCTTCAAATCCTCACACATATCTCTCATATA
>JZKD02S1709740.1:1218885-1242108 GCA_000966675.3 Picea glauca | reverse complement strand
ATATATATATATATATATATATATATATATAGTGTTTAGTAATTAGATAGTTATTTCTTTCTTTTATTTTGTTTCTTTTAGGATTTTTAGATTGGCTAACAGAGCCATTAAACCCGTCAAAACGAGTTATACCAAATGGCTTGGGTTACTTAGACAACCCTAGACCGGACTCGTTCTTCCAATTGATGGACGATCATTTTCGCCTGTCAACAAGGTTGGAGAATGTGCACAGATTCTAGAGCCATCAACAAGACCACCATCAGGTATAGATTCCCTTTACCCAGAATGGATGATTTTATGGATTTCTTAAGTGGAGAAAATTAGTTTTCCAAGATAGACTTAAAGAGTGGCTATCATTAGATAAGAATGAGAGAAGGATATGAATGGAAGACAATATTCAAGAAAAATGAAGGGTTGTATGAATGGCTTGTCATGCCATTTGGCTTGATGAATGCCCCAAGAAAATTCATGAGATTGATGAATGAAGTAATCAAAGACTTCATTGGCAATTTTGTTATTGTATATTTGGATGATATCAAAGTCTTCAGTGAAAATGAAGAAGAGCACTTAAGGCACTTGAAATTAGTGACGAGGAGGTTGCAGCAGGAGAAGCTGCTGATAAATTTGAAGAAATGTTCTTTCATGAAGACAGAACTCATATACTTGGGTTTTGTGATCTCTTAGAATTAATTGAATATGGATCCAGAGAAGGTGAGAGTAATCAAAGAATGTCCTTCTCCAAGAAGCATATTTGAGGCGAGAAGCTTCCATGGATTAGCAAGTTTTTACATAAAATTCATCAAGAATTTCAGTGGCATTTGTGCACCCATAATGGACACTATAAAGAAGAAACATAAGTCTTTTAATTGGACAGAGGAAGCTGAAAAAAGATTCAAAGTATTAAAGGAGAAGATAACAAAACAGTGAATTCTGGTTCTTCCAGATTTCAAGAAGATATTTCAAGTAAGGTGTGATGCAAGCGAAGTAGTTATTGGTGTAGTCTTGATCCAAGACAATAAGCATGTTGCTTATTTCAGTGAGAAGCTGAATGAAACTAAGAGAAAATATTCAACGTATGATAAGGAGTTTTATTTTGTAATACAAGCTCTTAAAAAGTGGAGGAACTATCTTATTCCTAAGGAGTTTGTCTTGTATAGTGATAATCAGGCTTTATAATTCATAACCAGACAGGAGAAATTCAACCAAAGACATGCTAAATGGGTAGAATTCATGTAGAATTTTACTTTTTTTACTAAGCACATTAGTGGTAGAGCTAAAAACGTTGTTGATTATTTGAGCATGAGATGTCTGGTTATGCGGGAATTTCAAGTGGAGACCTTATGATTTGAACACCTTAAGGAAATGTATCGTGAATATCTGGATTTTAAAGAGGCTTATGAAGCATGCGAGAACCTTTTTCTAAGGGAAAAAATCCAGTGGATAGAGTATCTAATTCAAGATGGACTGTTGTTCAAACGAAGCCAACTGTGTATTCTGAAATGTTCAATGAGAGACAACCTGTTGAAATAAAAACACAGTGGAGGATTGGATGGACATTTCGGCCATGACGAGACTTATGCACAACTGAGTTCTTCATACCATTGGCCAGGTATGAGATCCGATGTGAATAAATTTGTGGAAAGATGTAGAGTCTACCAGTATACAAAATGGAAGTAACAGAAAACTAGTATGTATCATCCATTTCCTATTCCAGACAGGCTGTGGGATGCCATAAGCATGGATTTTGTGTTGGGATTTCCAAGAACCCATAGGGGGAGTGATTCCATATTTTTTGTGGTTGAAATATTTTCAAAGATGGCATATTTCATACCATGCCAAAAAACCAGTGATGCTACTCACATAACCAAGTTATTTTTCAAGGAAGTTGTGAGATTGCATGGCTTGCCAAGAAGTATAGTATCAAACAAAGATACCAAGTTTGTGGGACACTTATTGAGAACTCTATGGAAAAGGTTGGGGAAAAATGTGTCCTTCAGTTCATCATATCACCCTCAGACAAATGGACAGACTGAGGTGGTAAATCAGAGTTTGGGAAATTTGTTGAGAAGTTTGGTCACCAAACATCATAACTAGTGTGATCAAATTATGCCCTAGGTAGAGTTTTCTTATAATGATTCTCCAAAAAAAAGCATTGGAAAAATTCCATTTCAAATAGTGTATGGAATGCATCTTAGAGGAATTTCGGAGTTGCGAAATTCTAGACATGATGAGTTCAGAAGTGCAAGAGCATAAGACTTTGTTGCAGAGATGCAGAAGCTTCATGATTAGATAAAGAGACACTTGTAGGATAGCAGTTAGAAATATAAAATCCAAGTTGATTAGAAAAGGAGAGAGGTGCATTTCAAAGTTGGAGATCAATTTTTAGCACACTTGAGGAAAGAAAGGTTCCCAAGGGGAACATGTAATAAATTAAATATGAAGAAAATATGTCCATGTAAAATCCTCAGAAAGTTTGATGCGAATGCTTATGAGATTGAGTTGCCAGAGGATGTGGGAATATCACCCATATTCAATGTTGAAGACCTGTACCCTTACAGGATGGATGATAGAGGAGGATCAAATGCTGAGAAGGATATTCAGTGGGAGAATTAGATTCTGAAAGCAGAAAATCCATGGATGGAGAAAATCATATATCAGAGGATTGGTAAGAAGACCAGGAGGAAGACTTATTTTGAGTACCTGGTGAAGTGGAAGGGTCACCCAAAAGAGGATGCTAGTTGGGTGAATGAATCTTATATTCAAAATCATGGAAAAATAGTGTAGGAGCTCATGGACAGGAGTCCATGATTTTTTTTCCAGAGGAGTATGTGCATGAGCATCACCATTAGCATTTAAAGAGGCTAGGTGGAGGACAACTCAACACCTAGCACACATATTTCAAACTGTTTTTGAATTCCAAGGAGAGTGCATCCTTCTGTTTTGAAAGGATTGTAATTTAAATCTTTTAAATGTTTTGAGGCATGAGCCATTACATAAGTCCATCGAAGTTGTAATCACTTTAATTATCAGATAAGGTTATACAGATACTGAGTATCGACTCATATCTTAATGTAATTCCCATTAAATATAATAGTCCTTAGTAGATGAGTGCAATAACTATGATTAATAACACTAAGGTAGTATGGAGGGAAGGCTTGAGAAGCCTCTCCATGTATAAATATATGTATTTTATGCCCAAATGAGGTTGTTGAATGTTATTTTTATTGCTGCTGAAAAGTTGTTGAATCTTATGAAGAGTTGCAGAGAGTTGTATGATTCCATGTACATATTTTACTGAATGAATACAAGAAGAGAGGTTTGATTCCAAATGTATGGGGTTGTGTTCATCTGAATTCTTTAAGTACATGTGATGTTTATTTATTCTCTCTGTTCTTTATCTGTTTCTGTATCGTTTATGCAAGGATACATTTTTCATGGTTAAGTGTGGTAGCCTTTAATGTTTTTGTAAGTTTCCAGTGTTTCTCTTCTGAGGTTCTTGGTGCAAGGAGTGCATAGTGCTCGCAAGGAGTGCATAGGCCGAGTCGAGATAGGCTCAGAAGCTTAGAAGAGATGATGATAATTTATAGTTGAAGTGAAAGGAGTGCACAGTTTCTCAGTGGAGAGGAAAGACTGGAGAAGACTTGTGCAAGGAGTGCATCAGGAAAACACATTGTTTAAGTGTTGACGAAGTTTCAAAAGAGACGAATGCAAGGAGTGTGTAAGGGATATATTTTTTTAAAATATCTAGGTACAAAACTTCTCAGAAGTTAAAGGCTGCAAGGAGTGTGCCAGAGGTCTGAAATACCTCAAGGACTTAAATCTCAAGAAGGATAGAGGTCAGAATCCTTAAGGAAGAGAGGATTCGTTCATTTTAAGAGTCGAACAGTTGAGATCCATTCGGGAGTTTGTTGAATATATAATATCCATTTTATCAGGAGGAGTTGCGCAAGGGTTAATCAGTGAATTCCTTCAAACTTTGTGCATTCGATAGATTTGGAGTGTGGAGAAGTCGGGACCCCCAAAGTCTCGAAGGATGGAGTTAATTTTGGTCGATTGATTCCTGAATATATGTGTCAGCAAATCGTGTACTCCAGTGGACTAGCAACTCGAAGGAAGTTAGAAGTGGAGACACAAGAGTGGAGGACCCCCAAAGTATCAAAACCCTGGAGTTCATCAGGGTCGTCCATAGGCAAGGACACACATCATTAGATCAAAAGACCTAGAGGATAGATAATCGGGGAGAATAGAAAGAAAAGGAGGTCGATCTTTCTGGAATCCAAATTTGTGAGTTGATAAAGACCATTGATTAGAGGAAGGACACACGACAACAAATCCGGAAGTCCATAGGTCCGACACTCCGAAGGAAACTGAGCGTAGAGTTGTGAGAACTCCTAGAGTTATGAACAATGGAGGTCATCTCACTGTTGATCTCGGTGGACAGGTGTCACTGGATCCAGCACTTCGAAAGAGAGGCACTCTAGAGGAAAGTTGGACATAAGCAGGTGGGGTTGAGAACGCCTGGAGGGTGGAGTTCATTTGAGTTGTCCATCATAGTGGACACGTGGCACCATATCTGGGAGTCTGACGATAGAGCACTTCGAAAGATCTGAGTTTCATTTTTTCAAAGTCCCTGAATATCATATTGGAGAAGTGATTGAGAATCGTCGATCTCTACAGACACATGGCAGGACATTGGGAACTCCATAGGCCTAGCACTCAGGAGGATCAGTGGAGGGTTGCTTTGAAAAGTTTCGGAGCCCGAAGGCCCAGAGTAGATCTACGTCGTAGATCGATAAACCATTTTGAATCATTGGATCCTCCATAGGTTCACCGGTTTGGCACTCTGGGATATTTTTGTGTGTGGTGCTTCAAAATTTGTCGAAGCCGAAGTGTCTAATATTTGTGGGTCGTTGATCTTAGCAGGTAACAGGAACCATTGATCCTCTGTTCAAGGGTTAGAGACTTTGCCAATTCGATAGTCTAGTATATTTGTAAGTGTTAAGTATTGGAAGGGTCGAAGCTTGAAGTGAGAAGAATGCACATAGGTCGTAAATAAAAAAGAGAGATCTTTCGGTCTTTCGGCATGGGGAGATACAAGAACCTGTGTAAAGGATTTTGGGGGCTCAGCAGGGCCCGAAGAGATGATTCAGCTCCTGATTTGAAGGATCCTTAGAATGGGAGGTCACAAATACCCTAGGATATGGTGGGGTCTGCATAAAAAACACTTCATATCTTTCAAAATTACTCATTTTCTAACCGTCAAAATTTGCTAGAAAGCTACCAAATTAATCTACTAGTTGTTGTCCTTCTTTTGGGTGATTTACTTGCAAGTTTCGGTGGCTAGAATTTTCTGTTGTAGAAATTTTTTTCTACATCCATAAGGATGCAATAATATCTCTTCAATATATGTATCTAACATCTTTTAATTGTTTCTAAAGTCTTGTGCTATCATACTTGAGTTACACTAGTAATTGCTAGCTAGTCTCTTGCATATTTTCTTGGATTTTTAGTGACTTGTTTAGCAGCTATTCTTATCATTTCATTATTGGTTTATATCATTATATACTACTACTAATTAGGATAGAAATATTCACTTTCTTTTCCTTCAGATTATTGGGCTTGTATCTTGTGTTTTCTTGTGTCTCAGGTAGGTACACCAAGCTTTAACAACTACTCAAGCACTTGGAAACCCTTGACCATTTTTCGAGACTCATTTCCAAGTCATCCTCCACTTAGTATTTTTACCTATAGGGTTTTCACTTCCATAACTTCATTTTCCATCCCATTTCCCCCTAGGGTCACCCGATATTCCCCCCTTGTGTTGGCTTTTTCCTTCACTAAAGTGAGGCAAGGGTTTATCTAAGGTGACAGTGGATAGACTCTCCCACCATTATCACCATACTATGGATTAGTTCAGGATTTTCCAAAAATACAGTTTGACGTCATTGTTGGCGAGGATTTTGAATCCTCTCTCATTCCCTAGTGACACCTTGCCAAGATTCCTTCCCAAAACCTTTACCCCTAGATTTCTTGGTGAATCCACTTAAGGATGTTCCCCTTCCACCCTTGATGAGATATTCTTGAAGCTCATCTGATGACTCCACCATCCCAGAATCCAACTTCCTTTAAGACTTTCCCCCAGGGAGATTCAATTATTCTAAGGTTTATCGAAGAAGGCCTCCTCTTAAATCTCCCATCATCAAAATCCTTTTCCAAGGTACCCTTCCCCTTGCTCCAATGGCTCACCCTTGGGGAAAATACCTCTACTGTTATAACCCTAAATTGTACCATACATGCATACTGGGCATCAGGCCATCTTACTTACAATTTTTGTCAAGCCATCACTCAACAACTCTTCTTAAGAACACTATTTTTGAATATGTACACACACTGCACCATTATTTCCAGTGTACGTATGCTAGTTGCACCATTACAGTCCGCGTATGCCCACAAAAGTTGCAAAAAATAAAATGTTGCAAGGAATTCATTGAGATTACAGGCTATTGGGTAGTTTCCCAACTAATCAACCGCCTATATCTTGTTAGCCAACCAAATAACCATCCTTTTGTCATATAAAAGGAGGTGTTGGGGTCTCATTCCAGGAAGAAGCATAAGAACAGTTAAACTCTTCCCATTTCACTTTCCCCCCTTACCCCAGGAATTTGCATCCACATTGTGAGTTTTGAGCTGGAATTCCTTATTCTTGCCTTTTTCCTCCATTGCAAGCCTAATCCATTCCCTAGAGAGAGATGAAGAGGAGAAGGATATGTGGAAGCACAGTTGGAGCTTGGTGAAGAGGATCTTGAACCAGGTTCGAGGAGCAGTCATAGATATCATTGTAAATAACTTTGTGAGATTGATATAAAGAAGTACTTTTTTTGTCCCACCATATGATGTGTTCAATATTTATGTTTGATTTACATTTTATTATGAGATCTAACCCACTAATTCATATATAATATGCATGTTTGTAGTTTCTTGTTTCTCCTGTTGTGAATGCAGGCCATCCTTGGGAGGAGACTTGTAGTCAAGGAACAACCAAATGCAAAAGGATCGACACCGGACGTGGAGTTTAAGGTAGAATTACCATATCCTTTTACTTTGTATTTTATGCATGAGTGTGGGGTATAGTCGGGATGGTTATAAAAAGTAGGAGACTTTAGATGGTTAGATCTGCCTACATGTTGAAACCTAGTGTAGTCCATAGGGGGGGGTTTCTCTCTATAGCAGAATTGGCGACCGTACTAGGGATCGAACCCAGAATATCTGGTTTCGCAGACATGGACACCATCCCAGGATATCCCAATACCATGCCAAAAGAGTCTCAAAAATGGTTTCCAAAATTCTCGGGAAACAATGTGATCACAATGGACGATCATCTCTATGTTATGGGCTGATACATGGAGAATGAAAAAGTGGAACATGAGTATGTAGCAATGAAGATACTAGCTTCATCATTGACTAAATATGTTCAAAGTTGGTTCAGAGGAATTCCTGATAGTCACATAGCATCGTATGGATATTTCGCTAAGTTGTTCAAGAATAGATGGAAAATAAAGAAATACAATGAAATGCTTGTAGCTCAATTCAATTAGATAAAGAATAAGGAGAATGAGACAGTGAGTGAATTTGACAACAAGTTTGACATATTGTATAGCCAAATCTTGACGAATCTATGTCCTCTAGATGCATTTTTTCATCTCCTTTATATGAATTCATTTTGTTGTCACCATAACGATTTCCCAGAATTTGAATCTCAAGACCTGGCATAGTGCTAGATAAATTTAGAGAAGGATTAGACCAATGGGCAGGAGCATATCTAGTGAACAGAGTTAAGTCGACATGGACACGGAAGTAATAGGACTCAACAAACCGTAGATCTTGGGGCAGCCCACACCAACAGTTGAAACCCATATTGGGCAGCGGAACAACGTGGGACTTAAATAATTGAGGGCGGGCTAGGGAAAACCACCATGGTGTCATTCATGGATGCATGGCTCCCTTTAAGGTATATCGGGGCGAAAGGCAGTCTTCCTAAAACTGTTTTCCCAAAACCCGGATGTCACATGTTCTAATATATCAAATCAACGATTCGTATAAGGGAAGTCAATGACTGGTCAAATAACCACACGACACTCGTTTGGGTACTTCATGTCCATGCAATGTATGTTGAACATCACCCAATAATGAACTTGAAGGATAATCATTCGAAATGGATTGACCAAGCATGGTAAATCAACATACTTTCCAGTAATCTTGTAAGTGATTCATGATTGAAACTCAACAACTACCGATCTTCAAGTATGGGTGGCATTATTCTACTCCAAGAAATCACCGTCTCATCCATAAGTGAAGTAATCTCCAACCGGATCAACTTTTTGGTTTTTGTAGAGTTAAGGAACACCTTGGTGTCTACAAAATTGGAATACATGGATGAAGCCAATCAATCCATATCCAATGAAATAGAGTTTTCAAACAACATGACAAGTGTATCAATGAGTAAAAAGAAAAAGATGATTGCTCGGATATTAGCGACCAAATTTCATACTAACCCTGTGACAAGATCAAAATCAGAGGTCATATTAAATCCTGTCATGAGGGATCTAATCATCAACGGACACGTGGAAGAACCCTACAGGTGAGCTATGAAAAAGAAATGGAGCAAATGACAGAAAACAAGAACCAGAGCTGAAGTGATTGAAAGCATTGGGGAAAATCTACCAGTCTAGTTGGATACTCTAAAGGAGGAAATCGCCAAGATAGAATAAAACTCTTAGGTAAAATTGAGTACGTTCCAACAAATTTTGGACATGTGGCATTCGAAGAAAAGCTTCAGATATGTCAGACATGTTTGTAATGATCCCTGTAAAGTAGGAGAGTTGTCGTTACACATTACTCCTTTTTGTAACCAATTTCTATCTTTAGGATTATGAGGAAGTTTAATCATTTTGAATTCCACTATAAAACTCTCTCTCTCTCTCTCTCTCTCTCTCTATATATATATATATATATATCATCCTGAGGATGTAAAAGGTATGAGGGAAAGAGGGTCCTACCCTCGTAGTAGGAAGGTTTTTTGTAAAATTATGGAGCTAAACGGAATATATAATGCAGAAGTTGTTTTTGAACTGTTAATGAAAAGATACTAATTGGAAATGATATGAGTTTTGTTTCCTTTCATTAGTATGTATTCCTTGTGTATCTGAAAATTCATTCACAATTTCTTCTTTTAAATTAGAGAGTTAGAAGTCTGGAATTCATCTAATGATGCTCTAGAGTTAGCAATTTAAATTCATGTGGCTTTCTTCTTGACTAGGTCAAAATTCATTCAAATATGCTCTGATACAGTTAGGTGTTTCCCCCTTTCCTCTATTACCATGAAATTTTTAAGTTTAAGCTCAGACTCAATGCCTCATTTAGCCTTTTTCCTCTTGATAGTTCTTATAATTTGTAAATGTGTTGGTCATATTCGACTCCATAGCCCAAATGCCATCTTCATTCTCTTAGCAAACCTACAACAAACCAAACCTAGCCACCGATGGTAATAGATATACCTAGTGACACAAGAGATCCCTCTCTGAGTTGAGCAGGCTAGTGCCTCAGCTCTAAAGATGGTTGAAAAATTTACCTCTGTCGTTTGTCTTTTCAGCCGGAAAAAATTTACAGGGTGCTAACATTCGGGCATCATTTTCGGGGACGAAATTGAAAAAGTTTCTTTGGGAAAGACCGACATGGTTGAGTTCTCAGGTCTGAGAGCAGCAAAAACTTAGGTACATATTGATTGTATTCCTTCTCTGGTGACTCTACACATCAAAAAATCAGTTTGAAGGTGATTCCACTGGTAGAAGAATCCAAAATGTTTAAGGGAAAATCCACTCTCAATGCAAAATCCATCCTCCAAAACATTATTGGTGAATCCACATAGACTCCAAATATAGTCTGGAGACTTCAATAGAAGATGAGATCCCTTGACAGAGGTGTGAAAATATATCATGGAAGAAAGCAGGTACTTAAAATGGGATATTTTACAAAGATTTTTACTATTTATTATAAGTTACCTCTATTCCTTCCTTGAACATGCCAAACAATTTTTTATTTACCTGTTGCATTTTAATGACTATCATGGAAATCTTGCAATTATATATCCTCCTCTTAAAGTTTCACATGCATACCCTCACTGTATCACCAATTTTGATAAAAACTTTTCATCTGGTCCATGTGATGACCATGACCAAGTTGATGAGCCCCATGAAGCCAAGGCTAATGTTTCTTCCCCTGTACTTGATACAACGTCCCCCAAGGCCCAAAATAGATACATACCCTTAAAGATACCCCAAGTCCTCCATGATTTCCCTCCAAATCACTATGAGTATCTACCTGTGTTTGATGGGGAACCCAATTTCATCTCAGTTGAAAAGAACATTCAAGGGTTTGAGCATTTTATAGATTTATTTGAGATTGACCATGATGATGTGTGTATGAGAGATTTCTCTCAATCCTTGAGGGGGGACACAAAATATTGGTTCAAGAATTTCTATCCAGAGACAATTAGCTCATGGGAGGAGTTGAAGAATGACTTCTTAAAGTTCTGGGGCAAGAAAAAATATTTGGATCTACAACTTACTGAATTCTATGCCTTGGAAAGGTACATCAGTTAAACTATTTCTATATTCACTAGAAGGTTTTCCAGTATCTATTATAATTTGTCTGAAGAAATTCAACCCTCTAAAACCACTACCATGCTTCATTATGAAACTACTCTCCATCCAAATTTGTCCTTCCTTCTAATGGAAATAAGACCTAAGTCCTTACAACAAATGTTTAATGATGCTCAAGACATTCAACACAATATCCAAGCATGTGAATAGACTCAAGATGAGGAGTTGAATGCTAAAGAAAGCGAGAGTGAATATGAACAAAATATAAGTGATTGGAACCTTGGGCATATCATGGGTCCTCTTGAATATCCCAATGCCAATGATTTTGCAGAGAATTACATTCCACTTGTTGAAAGAGGAGGTGCTAATTTAGTTTCTGATCCATCCCATGATAAGCAAGGGGCTGATTATTTTATGTATTCATTTATAGACTAGAAAGAACATGAGTGTACAAATCAATTTGTCAAAGAACAAGTTGATATTCCTAGTTTGTTCTTGTTAGATGACCTTGCATATGTCAGTGATCTGCCTGTATATGACAAATATGAATATGATTATGATATCGAAGATGTTCTTTTTCAGCAGTATAGTGAGATAAATGAACCTACATATCACAGTTACAGAGGAAAAAGTATCGGATCAGCTGAAGGAGATTCTCTACCTTTATGTTTTTTTGCATTTAAGTTGTTGAAGGAGAATTCTAAGATCATCATTGAGGCAAATGAATTTGTGCTAATGCAAAACCACACTAAACCAATGGGACAAATTGATAAGATATCACAACACTTTTATCATGTGTTTGAAGAACCTATTACTTGCTCAGTCAGTTCTGAAATGTAGCCATCTATTGAGGACAAAATTGAAGATGAGCAAGTTCATAAATATGCCCACAGTGAAAATGAGGAAGGTATCGAATCAGGTGAGACAACCTTACCACTATGTTTTTCTTCTTTTAAATTGTTGAAGAAAAATATTTGTAAAGTCTCAAGTCAGGAATCATCCATACATGATGGTAAATACAAAGAGAAAAGTAGACTTGCAAGTGATGATAACCATATGGATGATCACATGAAAGGTTATTTCAGCTCAGATTTGCAGCCTATGCTCAGCTATCGGCCTGAAAAAGAAGAAGAAATTGCTCGAGAGAATGTTGTTCGAGGTCATTTCCCTTCACCTGGAACTAATATGGATATTCAACAATGCTTCCAGCATAACAAAGTGTTTCAAAGTTGTCTTTCTTCTCCTGAGAATGATGTGGTGGTTCAATTTCTAAACAACATAGACACAAATGAGGGTTTTGAAAACATATCTATGGGAACTCTAGACTGTGAAATAGTTCATGACATTAGCTTTCCACTTTTACAAGAAGATTATGAATAGGAACTTATTTCCATTCAGTCATTTGAAAGACTGAATGACACTCAAGCAAATTTCTAGAAGTTTAATGAAACCAAATCAAAATTTCTTGATGAACAAAGAGATAGACTTTATGCACATAATATGGCTGCCACATTTGAATATGTTCAAGAATGTATGAGTGTTTTTTTTTATATGTGTGGGGGAACAGAAAAACCTATGGTTGTCATGTCATTTGAAAATATTATCAGAACTGAAGAAGTAGAGTGAGAGCAACAAACACTTATGAAAGAGGCTTATCTTTTTGTTTTTGCTCATAAAGAAGAAATGATTTTTCATGGTTTTCAAGATTCTGTAGCCATCCTATTGCAGTCTTCAGTGAAGGAGTAGTTCGTTTCATTCATGAGTTTAGGTTTTGGATTCAATTTGTTTTTTCAGCTGCCACCTTTTACATTTGTCCTCCTGCTTAAAAAATATGTGATCGGAGAAAAATTGAGAAGCCAATTGCTTAATTGGTTGCATTGGCACTTTAGCATCACTTGATTGGATATTCATTTCAGCATTTTTAGGGTAGGTAGGAGTGTGTGAATAAGCTTGATGGTTGAGAATTTTTCAGTTAGATTTCCAGTATTGTGTACAGTCATTTTTCAACAGCATATTCAGTGTTCATCATCCAGTTAAGAGTAGTGTGGAGAATTTGGTTTTCGGTAAAAATTGGTGACAGGTCGGAGCAGGGTACACACACATGTTTTGGGAGCATCCAAACGGATGAGGCACCAGGTATAAGAGTTCTTTTCTACCTCACTGGGAGGATAGAATCCCTAATAGGAGCTTATGTTGTCACCATAACGATTTCCCAGCATTTGAATCTCGAGACCTGGCTGAGTGATAGATAAATTTAGAGAAGGATTAGACCAGTGGGCAAGAGCATATTTGGCGAATAGAGTTAATTCGACATGGACACGAAAGTAATAGGACTCAACAGACCATATATCTTGGGGTGGCCTGGATAAATGGTTGAAACCCATATCTAGTGGAGAAACAACACAGGACTTAACTAATCCAGGGCAAGCTGAAGAAAACCACCATGGTGTCATTCGTGGACGTGTGGTGCCCTCTGAGGTACATTAGGGAGAAAGGTGGTCTCCCTAAAACTATTTTCCCAAAACCCCAATGTCACATGTTCTAATATGTCAAATCATTGCTTCGTATAAGGGAATTCGACAGCTAGTCAAATCACCACACAACACTCGTTCGGGTACTTCATGTCCGTGTGATGTCTATTGAACGCCGCCAGATAATGAAATTGAAGGATAATCATTCGAAATGGATTGAAAAAGTGTGGTAAATCAATGTACTTGCCAGTAATACTGTCAATGATTCATGAGTGAAACTCAACAACTACCGATCTTCAAGTATGGGTGGCATTATTCTACTCCTTGAAATCATCATCTCATCCATAAGTGATGTAATCTCCAACTGGATCAACTTTCGAGTTTCTGTAGAGTTAAGGAACACTTTGGTGTCTACAAAATTGGAATACATGGACGAATCCAATCAAGCCATATCCAGTGAAACAACATTTTCAAACAACATGACAAGTGTATCAATGAGTAAAAAGGAAAAGACGATTGCTCGGATAATAGCGACCAAATTTCATACTGACCTTGCGACAAGATAAAAATTAGAGGTCATATTAAATCCTATCATGAGGGATCTAATAATCAACGGTCACGTGGAATAACCCTACAGGCGAGCTATGAAAAAGAAATGGAGCAAACGACATAAAACTAGAACGAGAGCATAAGTGGTTGAAAGCATTGGGGAAAATCTTCCAGTCTGGTTGGATAATCTAAAGGAGGAAATCACCAAGCTAGAATAAAACTCTCAGGTAAAATTGAGTAAGTTCCAATGAATTTTGGACATGTGGCATTCAAAGAAAAGATTCAGATATGTCAGAACTATTTGTAACGATCCCTGTAAAGTAGGAGAGTTGTCGTTACACATTACTCCTTTTTGTAACTGATTTCTATCTTTAGGATTATGAGGAAGTTTAATCATTTTGAATTCCACTGTAAACCTTTATATATATATATATATATATATATATATATATATATATAGATATAGATATATATATATCATCTCAAGGATGTACACGGTGTGAGGGAAAGAGTGTCTTGCCCTCATAGCAGGAAGGTTTTTTGTAAAATTATGGAGCTGAACTGAATATATAATGCAGAAGTTGTTTTTGAACTGTTTATGAAAAGATACTAATTGGTAGTGATATGAGTTATGTTTCCTTTCATTAGTATGTATCCCTTTTGTATATGAAACTCCATTCACAATTTCTTCTTTTAAATTGGAGAGTTAGAAGTTTGGAATTCATCTAATGATGCTCTAGATTTAGCAATTTAAATTCATGTGGTTTAGAATTCATTCAAATATGCTTTGATATAGTTACATGTTTCCCCCTTTCCTCTGTTACCATGAAAATTTTAAGTTTAAGCTCAGACTCAATGCCTCATTTAGTCTTTTTCCTCTTGATAGTTCTTATAATTTGTAAATGTGTTGGTCATATTTGACTCCATAGCCCAAATGCCATCTTCATTCTATCAGCAAACCTACAACAAACCAAACCTAGACACCGATGGTCATAGATATACCCAGTGACATGAGAGATCCCTCTTTGAGTTGAGAAGGTTAGTGCCTTAGCTCTATAGCTGGTTGAAAAAGTTACCTCTATCATTTGTCTTTTCAGCTGGACAAAATTTACAGGGTTCTAACACATTCGATGGAGAATTCCATGTCATCCTGAAGGACAAGAAGCCCACAACC
The DNA here is from genome assembly GCA_000966675.3 of Picea glauca. Taxonomy (NCBI): domain Eukaryota; kingdom Viridiplantae; phylum Streptophyta; class Pinopsida; order Pinales; family Pinaceae; genus Picea; species Picea glauca. Next base: position 1,227,256 of record JZKD02S1709740.1, on the reverse strand, counting down.
CTGGCACAAGCCAAAGAGTATAGAGTACAAATTGAAGAGAACCTTATTGACTCAAAGGTTGATCCTTTTCAATATCCTCACACCAAGACAAAATCAAAGACTAAAGCTTCCAGTAGAAATACACCAGATCCAATTTCTCTCTTGACTCAGAAAATAGACTAAATGAGTACTCAGTTTGTCCAAGCTCATAATCAGATAATAGGTTGATTGACCACTATGGAAATAAATTAGTATGCCTCCAGACCTTAGTTTACCATACAATAGAGATATTCCACAAGTTGGAATCCAATGCATCAACAAGAGGAAAAGGATCCTAACACATTGAACTAGGTTGGGATGGTCAACACTGAAGAGACACCATGGTGTTCTCCTTGTCAAGAATCTCATCGGGATGATGAGTGTCCCCGATGTGATGAAGAATCCTTTGATGGTATACATTTTATGGACATGATTTGCAAATTTTTAGAAGAATGTATCACTCAGGAATAGATTGATGAAGTCATAAAAATAGGATCTAGAAAAGGAAAACTCAAAGTGTTGAATCAGTTAACAGAGGATTAGAGAAAGGATTTGAGAAAAAAGGAAATTTTGATGTATGCAAGAAGAAACAAGGCTTCAGTTCCTCTGCAACAACCTTCCACTCCACTTCAACAAGAAGTGGAAGTTCCTCTTCCATCTACAGAGAGGGTAGTCCCACCACTTCCACATCTAGTCTACGAGTTGCTTCCAAAATCAACATTGACAGAAGAGGATTCAGTTAAATATAGACTTGGGGATCATTTTTGGGAAGTTTAATATGATGGTCCATGTGATGGAGATGTTTAATATCCCATCCATGAGGAAATAAGTCTTGAAGTTATTGAAAGTACCAATCGAAAGGAGGACCCTCCAATAATCGTGAATACCGTGTATCTTGATCAACAGAAGGATAATAACCCTCCTTTTTATCTCTCTTCGGGAATGAATGGTCACCATTTGAAAAATTCTATCCTAGACTCTGGAGCCTTAGCCAATGTGATTTCCTTGAAAGTACTGGAACAAATCGTTTTGAATACAACTCGACCTTATGGAAGTGTATGTGGTATTTATTCAATGAAGGTCAAAGTTTACGGGATTTGTGAAGATGTTGAAGTTTACCTGGATGACTTCCCTCATATCAACCTCATTATGAACATAGTAGTTATTGGAATTTCATAAGCTTGGTGAATGATTATATCAATAAGTTGGTCCACTTATCTTGTGGGTTTCCTCAATATGGATCACACCCATGCACATATTCGTATGGGGGATGGCACTTTTGAGATTTTATATAGTTGGGAGCAGGATGAGAAGCATGTGATGGATCCCAACAATCTTGATTACACAATAGAGTGAGACTTTGATGTACCTCATCAGATTATTGAATATGATCCTTGGGACCTAATTTTTGTGCAGGAAGATTGCATATATACACTACTCCCAATGACAAATGAGTACAACAAGAAGCTTGTGAAGTTCCAAGGGAAAGAACCAGGGTCCATCCAGATATTTAAGAAAGAAGATAAAGAGAACAAATACCGTGAGAAATCCATTAAAGATGCAGTTAACACAGAAGCTCCCTCCTATCCTTACATCGAAGATATACCTTACATCAACTACAGTGAAGGAAGTCTTGCATTCATGTGGGATAAAAGGAAGGGCAAGCCTAAATATGATCAGAAGGATAAGAGTTCTTGGATTGGTGCTTACATCATAAAGAAAAAGTATGACAAAGAGAAGTATTATTTGACAACCTTGGATGGGAGAAATATTCCATTACCAGTAGATGAGTCTCTTCTCCGACCCTACATTCAGGGCACTTGACTTCTTCAAGGCCCAGGCCCAAGGTAAGTAGGCAGGTCATCTTTATTCCTCACACTTTTATCTTGATTTATCATAGTAGTTTAGTTACATCTCATGTTTCATTTTTCTCTACTTACATGTTACTTCCATCATATTACATATTTAGTTTAGGAATTAAAAAAAAAAATGCAAAATTTTCTTTCTAGATTAGTTGTTATTTTTTAGTTTTAATTTTGATATAGACGAAGGGTGATAGAACCACCCTATATTTTAGAATTTTATGTTTTAGTGTAGGAAAAATTTCACCAAGAGATGTTTTGGTTCTCATGCACTTTACAATGAGTACATGTCCCCAAGTAGGAGCCAGATCATATCCCCATTTCCTATGGATAACTAAGGACATAATGTCTCTAGGCCCTCAAGTTGCAGACATGGAGTACCGAGAGGCATATGGCTGACAATGTCCACTTTCATAGACAAGTTCCCACCTCACCACCACTGATCTCTGGTTCATAATGAGGGTATCTGCCACATCAGATTGCTTCCAGAAGACATTGGGTCTTTCACAATGAGGTACAAGCCAGGTATGTTGGCGAGTTTCATTTCAATATTTGAGGCATTTGAGTTTGTTGCATTTAAAACTGCTTTTGATTATGTAAAGTCTTCTTGTATATTATTCTCTTTACCCTGTTTCACCTTGGTGGTTGACACTGTGCCCTAGTAAGTGGTCACCCTTAGGGATATTTTTGCTACTAGGAGGTCTCCTTGATAGACCATCGTACCATTCCCGACCATACTTGCCACTTCCCACACTTCATCCCCTCATCTTCTTATCTTTTGGGATTTTCGGGTGTACTGACCCAAGAAGGGATTGTCATTCATTTGATGTGAAGAAGAGGCTAAAGGCCCAAAAGGAACATTGCTGGAAAAATATAAAATGCATATTATTAACCTTCTAGATGCTCTCCCAAAAGCGTTATTGAGAACAATGAAGTGTTTCTCTTAAAAAATCAAAGACCTGCAAAAGAAAACACATATACAAATGTCCCACTTGTTGAGGGATCTACACAAGTTCATTACAAGATATATTATACCCACATGGAACTCCATGTACCTCTCCATTCAAGTGACACCATGGTACTTCCCCCCAAGATAATTGATTGACCTGTAGGGAGTACTTAGTGTTTGGACCTTAATTAATTAATGGAAATAAATGGGATTGGAAAAAGGATGCATTGAAAATGAAGGTGCAACACACCCTCTACAAAGGCACCCATAAATGACACATTATGATCCCTTGTATTTCATGAACCCCATGCCCAAAAGTATTTCCCCCATCCATGTCACCTTCTCCACATGACCTAGAGAGGGTTCCACTTGGGAAACACTTTTTGACTAAGGGAATGATTCACCCAATAGGTCGCTTTGTCAACCCTCCCATACCTAAACTTGGCAAATTGCATAGGGTCTTTGAGAACTTGTTTGGTTTGATGAGGTTGTTTTTAATGTACATTCTTAGGTGGATCTTTTATCGATTTCATTTACCTATCATAATGCATTTGAATTGAGATCCTTGTAGGGAATATTCATTGTCTTTGCAGGATCTAGTTGGTGGACATTTTTGGAAGAACAAGCCTAGCTTTGGATTCCTTGGGGCTTGAATCCCATAGGTTGGATACCATGAACCACACCTTGGGAAAAGAAGGAAGATGAACATTTATTTTGGAGGAAAAATAAGGCACCATGGAAGACCTCACCTAGCCCCTACTAGCCCAACGTCTTGCTTCTTGAGGCCAAAACGTCACACTTCAAGGGATTGATGTCACCCTAGGGCTAGGGTTTTGGTGGTGGAGGTGTTGATCATTGAAACTTGGATTTTTGCGAGAGGAGAAGCCCCACCTTGATAGAGAAGAGACTATATCTTGCGAAGAATTCTTTTGGAGGCCCAATGATTCATCACCAAGCTCAAAGTCCACCTAAAAGTGCCAAAACGTCACCCTAGAGAGGGATGACATCATATTAGGGTTTCTTATGTGCATTTTTTAAAATTAAAATTAAAATTTATTATGTAAAGGGGAAAAATAAGGGTCTTTGACCCCTTATTTTTTGGTTTACCCTAAAGTGAAGTGTACAAACACTTTTTAGGAAATTTTTATAATTAGAGATCAAACTCTTGCCATTTTATCATAGCATTATCACTTGGAGAAAGACTCCTTGGATAAAATTTAAGCCTTATTTGGGGGATTTTACCTTTCTCTTTTTGCCACTATCTCTTGTGATTATTTGTCTTGGCTATTAGATGAAGAAGTAAGGAACTATATTTCTTGGAGGCTATTTCTTTCTTTTATGGTGGAATTTTCTTGGTTAAAAGGATTTTATCTTGTTAATGCTTAGACTAGGTAAGGAATCTCTCTTGTTATTGATTCTTTTATTGGTTACAAGGTTAATTTGTTAATATTTTGGAGAGTATAAAGGAATATAACCCCACTAATCCCATCATAATTGTCTTGGAATAATTTGTTGCACAAAGGAATACTAGGAGAAGTAAAGGGTTACACCCTCCTATGTTTTTCCTATCTAGTCTTTCTTGCCTTAGGGAGTAAACATGCTTACACCCCAAAGGAAGTATCACAACTAGATATTTAATTTAAAATAATCCATAACCCAATAGTTAAAGGAAGTAATCTCTTTCATTGGAGAAATAAAATCATTGCATTGAGATGCGTAGAAACACGAGATATTGAAATTATTTAAATTGGAATCTTTTATATATACTTAAGGCTAGCCAAGTCCACTAAGGAATCTTGTTTCTCCAAGGATTTATTGCTTCTGTAATAAACTTATGCTACAGACATTAGGGCTATAGAAAAACAATTCATAACTTTCAAAATTACTCATTTTCTAACCATCAAAACTTGCTAGAAAGCTACCAAATTATCCTACTAGTTGTTGTCCTTATTTTGGGTGGTTTACGTGCAAGTTTCGGTGGTTGGAATTTTATGTTGTATAAATTGTTTGATACAAACATAAGGATGCAATAATATATCTTCAACACTTGTATCTAACATCCTTTAATTGTTGCTAAAGTCTTGTGCTATCATAATTGAGTTACAGTAGTAATTGCTAGCTAGTCTCTTACATATTTTCCTAGAATTTTAGTGACTTGTTTAGCAGATATTCTTATAATTTCTTTTTTGTTTTATATCACTATAAAATTATGATAATTAGGAAATAAGTCTTCACTTATTTTTCCCTCATATTATTGGGCTTCTAGCTTGTGTTTTCTTGTGTCTCGGGTAGGTACAACAACCTTTAATAGCTATTCAAGCACTTGGCAACCCTTGACCATTTTTGAGACTCATTTCCAAGTCATCCTCCACTTATTATTTTTACCTATAGGGATTTCACTTCCATAACTTCATTTTTACCTATAGGGTCACCCGAGATTCCCCCCTTGTGTTGGATTTCTTCTTCACTAAAGCGAGGGGAGGGTTTATCTAAGGTGACAACAAGTAGACTCTCCCACTATCATCACCATACCATGGATTGGGTTGGCCTTCACCCAACCTACATTTTGTGCAATAAAACCATTCACATTATATTTAAAAATATTTTCTATATCTTCATCTATATTCCACACATGCTCTTGAAAATCGTTGAATTTGTCTTTTGCCTATACGATGGTCTTACTTTTAATTATATTGAGGTTATCACTAAAATGGAACATTGGCAAATCCCCCACTTGAATATCATATTGTTTCCATTCATAAAAAACTAATTCTTTAAATTATGGGTCTTTTAACCAAAAGGATTTGAACTTCAAAGGGCATGTAGGTTTTTGGGGTCGGATCCCCAACTTGAAGAAATATATGAACATGATTAGATGGAACAACTTCTTCAATTCATGATATTATATTACCAAAATTTTGAAATATTTGATCAACAACAAGAAATCTATCTAACCTCTTAAAAATAACACCACTCTATGTTATATTATTTCTCCAAGTGACACACATTACCAGTGGCTCTATATCACATGGGCCCACCTCATCAATTTTTTGAAGAAATTTATTAGCTAGGGGGATCCATTATTCCAACCTTGCCCAAACTTCACTTTGTATTAGAATGAATTTCATATCACCACCACTATAACATTATCCTTTCTAACAACTTTATTTCCAAAGAAAGTGTCTGAGAACACTTCTCGAGCCACAAGGACTATAAACACTGATAAAATTTAGAACAAAATTAATATCCGATGAGAGAAAATCTACATAGATGGAATTCTAAGTAAAAAAAATATTCATAAAATCGAGGGTCTTGAACGATCCCACCTCCAGACCAACCAATTTTTATCTAGCACCAATTGTCTCAAAACTCCACCCAGGAAGGGTATCTTATAAAATATGATTATCCTTATTTTCCTCCATAATAGATTCTCGAATCAGTAAACCCTCATGCTTATTTGTAGAAAAAAGTATTTTTTTTGTAGGCACTCCCCAAGCTTCTTATATTGTAAGAGATCACACTCATCAAAAAACCTTAGAGTGGGTTTTTCTTGATCTAAGGGCCTCGTGGATTTCCATTTGCTTAATAGATAAGACTTCTTTATCAACTTATTTCCTTTCTTGCGACACGAAATATTTTCTTCTAGGTCCATTCTGACCTTTAGAATGATCCAAGCCTATACCTCCTTCCAAATTCCCCTCTCTGAACGAACCTCCCTTCTTCTTGTCTAATCTAATATGATATTTCGTGATTTTAGTGGGGATGAGATATTCATTAGAAGGGTACAATGTATTGATGTTATTGTTGGTGCAATTATTTGCATAATATATTACCAAACATAAATTATCAACCGGGATTCGTAATCAGTAGAGTTGATGAACTATATGTGTCGATAATAGATAGGTTCCTATGTCTGTTTAGTATAGATTAGATAAGAAAACCATTTAGAAACCAACACACTCTTAAAAATAACAATCTTCACACAACTCGAAAGCTGGAAAGAAAAACTCATAAACAAACAAAATCTCTTGCTCAGGTGATGGAACTGTTCATTGATGGCTTATGAAAAGAAAATATGAACTTTGATTCTATCTCCCGGAGAAACTAAACTAACAAGTGGGATGCTCCATTAAAGCTCATGTATGGTGAAATATGAAGATCCAACCATTCCTGCATTACCACACTTTGCAACACATTCGAATAGTAAAATCAAACAAAATAACATGAAATCAAAATAGCAGGTACATGAAATGAAAATATATACCAACAATTTACAATAAGCTTACCAAGTTGGATCAATGGCCCTTGTTGATGCCAACATGGAAGATTTAGATCACCAGATGCTAACTTCTATGAGACACAAGATCACTGAACTCAAACTTGCATTAATCTTCAACAAGTATGTTTACAAAAGGAGTATCTTCATGAATCCAATCTACATCATAACAATTCTCCTCAAGAACCTATCTCATAACAATTCCCTTAATCTACATAATAATAATTATTCTCTCAATCTACATAATAATGATTCTCTCTTCTCTCAATCTACATAATAATGATTCTCATTTCTCTCAATATACATAATAATGATTCTCATTTCCCTCATGAAGAGAGGGCACTCTCTTTTATACATGAGAGCTTGAAAAGGAGATAAACATCTCATAATTACAGATCCACTTTTCTCTCAACCCATTTCCCTTTATTACAAAATATAATCCCTTCAAATCCTCATAGATATCTCTCATATATCTTGGATAAGATATGACAACCAATTCTCCATGATCTTCTCCTTGGATTAGGATTGAATTATCCCCTCACATATTGAAATGGTGGAGGAAGTATTCAAGAAGTCTTTTGAATTAATCCTTCACATATTCCTACACATGACAAAGCTCACACATTTTTGAGATATATGAAAACATGTCAATTTTCTAATATTTAATCACAAATTCCCTTTTAATACTAAAATAAATGATTTGGAAAATAATAAGGCTAATCCCATATTTAATTATGAAATTGGTATTAATGAATGGTTTATGGAGTGGTAGAATATGGATAAATGTGATGAATGCTGAAAGGAAAAGAGGATGAAAATGCGACAATCATGAGACTCAACAGTTATAAGGTACCAGAACGAAATATGCAGAGTAGAAATAAAATTAATATCACAAATGTTAATAGAACAAGAGAAACAATAATCACAATGACACAATTGATCCAAAAGATGATACCTTTATGATCTTGAGAACAAGGCTCACTTGCCTCTTTGAGGGAGCAACCTCCAATAGAGAAAATTGCGAGTAAAAACGAATTCACAATACAACTGTTTCCATGCTTTCTACCCCTATTTATAATATTTCTATATTCTAGAGAGCATTCATAAGAAGAACTTTCTAGAGGTGGAACCTTCTAGTACAGCTTCTTACATTAGACGTGGTCACATTATTACATAGGCCTTATATACTAATGACAACCTTTATTACATAACAAAACATGTAATTTTATTTACTTAAGGGGTTAGGGAGGTTAGGACCCTAACATG
>JZKD02S1709740.1:1173693-1208856 GCA_000966675.3 Picea glauca | reverse complement strand
TATATATATATATATATATATATATATATATATAAGCTTGAAACTTTTCCTGTGATTCTCTATTCTTTCTAAATTATTATTTAATGTGTTGTTGATAACTTAACATGCATAGATATATGATTATCAATCATACAGAATACACAAGGACATATATTTCCTGAGGAAACCCATAAAGGGAAAAACCTCTACTTCTTGATATGATAAGTAATATTTATATTCTTTACATTATCATTCTTATGAGAACCAACTCATTGTGAGGCCACCACCTCTATTCTAGAAGATGCTACTTGTTGAGAGCACCAACTCTCTAGTTTCTCTAGCACCCACTAGAAGGAAGCACCAACTACCTCACTGTTCCAACACCAACTAGATGGAAGCACCAACTTCCAGTCACACATGCACCAACCTGTATAAAAAAGAACAACGGTTCTCCCTTGCACCATCCTACCACCTTAGTTTTTCTAGTTGCAACCAGATGGAAGCTATAACTCCCTGTGTTCAAGCACCCACTTGAAACTCTGAGGCACATATCCTCCATAGCACCTCCCTACCAGCCTGAAATATAAATATTTTCTTTCTGTGAATTTATTACAGTGATACAATAGTTATCAATGGCTTACTAGCCTCATCATTGTTTTGCTACATTGCTCTGCTCTGCTTGCATCAGTGTCTCTCTGCTCGCATCTTCTTCAACTTTCTGATCTTCTACTCTGCCTCTTCATGCGCACCTTGGATTTCTTTCACTGTCTCTGATATCGTGTCACAACATGTTATTTCCCATGTGAAATTACTCTCTTCAGAAGCAACCTCCACTTCTTTATTCTGCATATATTTATAATGCCCATTCCTCTGCTGGATCATACAACTAACTCTTCATCCCCTCTAGAGGTCACACTGAGTCTACTCTTCATTCATGGCTATTATGCTGAGGTTCCTTAGCCTCTCTGACATTCAAGCCTCTTCATCTTATTTGTCATAGTCGATCTTATCCTCTCTGTTGCAATTATAGACTTCGATGTTTTTCCATCTGTCAATTGCCTCTATGAACAGTCTTCATTCCACTAGCAGTTGCCTCGAGACTCTTCATCTCCCTTGACGATCGCTCTGAGATTCTATGAATTCTGGCTGATTTCATCACTTCATTTTGGCAGTTACAACTAGTCAATTATGGATTCTTTGGTTGTTGGAGACTTTGAATGGTTGAGATCTTGCTGAAAGGTGAAACCAAAGATCAATGGTTCATCATAAACTATCCCCACATGAACTGGCACCAGGTGTAAGATCTATATCCAAGTGACCACTGGCTGTGACCATAGGCCTAATCAAAAGTCGCTTCACAACTTCATGTTTCAGGGACTCTCCCATGAGTCTCCTTGACTCCTTCAACTCCCCATATCTGAAATGGAGCTTAGCACCCTGCAAGCTCCAACCTTCACGTGACCATTGGCAGTGACCAAATGCCTATTCAGAAGGTGCTTTGCAATTCATGACTTAGGGACTGTTGTGATGAGGTGTCTCGACTCTCCATGTCACGATCTCTGAAATGGATCTTGGTTGCACTAGCTCCTTCCTCCAACTCTCGACGATGTGACCACAAGCTATGACCACTCACTAATCAAACAAGCGCTTCACGATTCGTGACTTCGGGACTCCTATGATGAGGCGTCTTGACTCTCCATGTCGCGATCTCCGAATCAACGAATTCCTCTAGACAAGATCTGCATTCCTTGATTCCCTTGAAATCAGTGGCTCAGATCAACTTCACAACTTGACTCCTCCAATGTGCAAGTCATCGAAATTCCAATCGCTTGCCACGTGTCCTCTACGAGGAAGCCTAAATATCCTTGTATGATTTGTGAGAATACCACTACATGAAATATTTCCCTCATCGTGAGGTTGTCACTAATTATCTAAAGGGTACCTCCCAAGTAGTTCAGCAACAACATTTGGTTGCGTAAAATCCTGCCCCTACGCAAGGGGGAAAAGCAGGCCATTCCCACCATGGGGATGCTTCCACAAGTGCCTCTGAGGTGTACATGTTTAAGACAGTTAATGTCATGACTCAATAAAATACCTATGAAACTCCTCTAGGTGGTTAGACTAAAGGGAAGGATGTCAGTTAACCCTCCATTTCTACTCCTCCTCCATATTCCAATCCTCTTCATATTGAGAATCCAATTTTGGACGCACTGTTTTGCCCGCCCAAGAGTGTAATTTGAAAAGTGAAATTTAATCCTAATTCCCACACTGCCTAAAACTACAACATCGTTGAATATTTGGCACAAGATCCTTGTGCTATGTCAGCCCTTGAATTTCTATAACACTGTCCAAGTCAACATATAACCCTGTTGTTAGCCATTGGAGCTATGGATCTCAAGGAGTCGAACCCGATTATGTTTAATCAAGATTATTTTAAGGAGAGAGTCTCCTACCACTTAGAATTCCAAATTCAAGTTTTGGTTGGTGTAAAGAACATCCATCGCACTGTTTTGGATGAGGGATCCTCCACCTGTGTCATATATTTTCCTTGTTGGAGAGCCCTTGGTTCTCCTACACTTATCCAGTCTCCTACCACTCTGAAAGTGTTTGATGGACATGGTTTCCAACCTCACAGACTCTTGCAATATGTCGTTGTGACGTTGAAGGGTTAAACCATTTCGGTCAATATCAAAGTGGTTGATGCTCCCCTGGATTATAATTTTTTACTTGGTCGTAGTTGGTTCTATGCGAGGATTTTCGTCGCATCTTCGGTGTTTCATATCTTACAATATCCCCATCAAGGAAAAATTATAACTGTTGACCAACTTGAGTATACAACTCTAGATATCCACAATGTTGTAGTGAATAATATCCATTTTCTAGGACATAATGGTTTTGAGAGTGTCGTAGTAGGTATCCTTAAGGATTCCTCTCTTATGGGGGTTTTTACTTTTCCTTCTCCTCCCACCCCATAGGTTTCCATGTTAAACATGATTTCGAATCAGGTGCGACAATCCTTAGAATTATCTAATCCTTTGGTAGTACCTGGTCTCAATGAGCATATTTCATTGTCTCGGTCAAGATCATTAAAAAATTAAATAGACCCCCTCCATTACCATCGAATCCCACTCTATATCAAGTACTTGAACCTTCTTTTCCTTCGTCTAGTGAAAATGTTCATATTAGTAACCAAATTCCTAAACAAGGAAAGAAGAAGAGTCATCGGAGGAAACAATGCTTGGCGAGCAGGTCTCCATCCTATGGAAATCATGTTGGAGTGATGCCACTAGATTTTATCATGTAACATGGGGGGAAATTACCTCTAGACATACATGCTGCTAGGAGTGATCCCCCCTTGGGGGTCATTCCCATCGTAATGTAGTAGTTTTTCTAGAACGATCTTAGTCTTTGTTATTTATCATGCTCATAAATACATGAGAGTAGGTTATCAACCTTAGTCTTTGTTCTTTCTCATGCTCGTTAAAATATGAGAATAGTTTACCGAGTACACTTTTATCTCTTTTTCAGACTCGTAAAACCTATACGAAAAAGAAAATCTTTGGAGTTTCCTTTAATCTCTTTTAAGACTCCCTAAACATGAAAAGATTTTCAAGTGATCTTGATTCCTTTCACACTCATTAAAAGGTTTGAAAGGGAATCTTTCGAGTGGTAGTTTATCTCTTTTTCAGCCTCGCGAGACTAATAACGAAAAATGACTACTCTAATCAGGCATGATTAGAAGAGTTGTCCCATGTATTTTTGTATACTTTTTTTGGTCTTGGGAGACTAAATTTACGAAAAAATCATCCATGGAGTCACTTTTAAGTTCTTTTTAGACTCTCTAAACATGAAAAAACACCAATTTTACCTTCTTTGGGCTCGTAAAACTATGCATAGAAGGACCTATGTGAGTCCAATCTCCAAGACCCAACTGGGACCGAACACGTCATTCTTTGGGTTCGTTAAAAATATGTTGAGGGACTCATCCGGACGATGAGCTATACCAAGAATCTATTATCCTCATCAAGCTCATTAAAAAATAAAGGGGTACTCGTCTATCTGGATGGGGGGGAAATTGAAGGAATTGGGTCACGTTTTTTGAAATCCTTTATGGCAGTTGTTGTCACCCTTGAACATGGAACTTGTTTGTGTCTCATCTCACAGTTGGGTAATTTTATTGTCCTTGATTCATACCAGTTCCATGTGTCGCAAAAATTTTTCATTCCAGTCAAAGGATGCTCTTATTTTTCATCACATTATGTTCTTGGTACTCATCGAGTCAATTCTACCAGGTCAGTTGTCATGCTTCATGATGTTCAAGGAAAGTTTCACTTCAAACCATCCATCTCTAGTATTACCAGTTTCCATTTCCTGTGTCAATCCATACTCATTCAATTCACCATATTACACCACTTTCCTCTATTAGTTTCATGTCGATGATGAGGGATACATCAAGTCCCTCCTTCAATGAGTCTATTCATGTCGACTTCAACACATCATCCAAAAATTAGACTTAGAAACTAGTTAGTACCTTGGGACCTGCATGCCTCAATGGCATGCCTCCTCGCTTCTGACAATAGGTTTACATCATTGAACTCTGATCAAATGATTCCATGAATGTTCGACCTCAACTCATTTATTCACATTCATTGGAATGTACTAGGGTACCTTGGGATTCCTTGAAATCATTAGCGATTTATCTTACACTTGTTAACGATTTACATCAATGATCGGTAATCAAGTGGTTTCTACCATGTTTGACATCAAATTATCTATTCATGTGGCTAGATTCTTACCGCATCAGGATTGGGACAAAGACCATGGGTTGGGCTCTGACTATGTTATCTTCTTTTCCCAAGCTGGAATGGATATCATTTGAGCATGTAAAATATTTCAGCACAATCACCATGCTGGAAATCTTACTGATATACATACTGTCACATAGATCCACATTGTATTTATCTGTGGCTATGTTTTTTCATCTCGTAGCTCTAGTGTGTATTTTTCGTGGTTGTGATCAGTTCATGTCCTGGAGCTATGGATCCACATTGTATCTCTGGCAGCCATATCCTTAGTCATTATTCCCATGGATCTGTAGTGTATTGGTCAATGGTCGTGTTTTGATTCATCTCGTATTTCGAGCATAGGTATTCCTACCTCAGAAATGGAACATATATTAATATTGTTTGATGATTGTTTGCAGCGTCTGTCAGGTTCTCCCACGCCAACACCCTTGCATTGAATAATTTGTAAAGTTTTTTGGCCATTAGTATCTCTTCTAACCTAACACTTTAGGGGGCATATATTACACATCAAAATGTCACACTTGAGTTACACACCCTAAGGTTGCAAATGTCGTAAAGTGACAAATCCACCTCGGTAAGTGTCGCATGCATTGTTGCAAGTGTCATATGCACCTTCCCAAGTGTCACATTCACTTTGTGAGGTTTTTCCACCCCTTGACACCATTAAAACAGTTGTTCATGACCCCTAATTCATATGGGAGGAGGAAACCCATAACTTCTAGGTCAAAACACACCTTTTTATTAGACAATCTGACCCATTTTTGAGCATTTATGAAGTGTGGAAATCAAAGGAATGTTAGTGTCCACTTGTAGTGTTTTTGTCTTGGTATAGGGGTCTTTAATCCAAGGGAGCTTTCACATGTTTGCAGGGGAAACATTTTGTAACAACACTGGGATGATAAGATAATACAGAGGGGGGATTTTGACCATAGACCGCCTCAAATGGATTCATGAAAGTAACACCATGGTAAGATGTATTGTACCAACATTCAACTAGTGGTAACCACTGGGCCCATTGAGATTTTCGTTTAGACATGAAGAACCACAAATATGATTCCAATCACTTGTTGATAGGTTTGGTTTGATCATCAGTATGGGGATGATAGGAAGTGTTGAGATACAAGTGGGTGTCATGGATTTTGAACAATTATTTCTAGAAGTTGCTTGTGAAAGTGGGATCACAGTTGGAGACTATAGAGTGGGGAATTCCATGGATCTTGAAGGTATTGTCCATTAAAACTTGAACCACTATGGAGGCTTTGAATGGGTGTTAGAGGGCATAGAAATGGGCATATTTGGAAAGGATATCAAACACAACCATGGTGATTGATTTATTTATAGATTTGGGTAATCCAACAATGAAGTCCATAGAGATATCTATCCATAAAGCAAGTGGAATAGGAATAGGTTGTAGTGTTCGTAGAGTTTTGATTGTTTCTCCCTTGTTGCACTGGAAAGTACCACATTCGGCCACAAAAATTCGGATGTCCTGCTTCATGCCTTCTCAAAAAAATGAGTGTTTTATCCTTTCATATTTTTTTGTGAAAACCAGAGTGCCCTAATGTTGGTGAAGCATGAATTTCATAGAGCACAGTATATTTAAAGTAGGACTATTCTCTTAAATATGAGAAACCTTTATAGCGAAGCTCCTCATTTTTCCAAGAGAATCCCGCAGATGCATGAGGATATCATGGAAATTGTTGGATCATACTAGAAATTTTGATCTCTTGGAACCATTCCTAGAAAACAACCTTTAACCAATTAGCTACAATGAAGGAGAGTGAAAAGAGGGACTCATCTTCTTCGTATTTCCTAGAAAGAGAATCAACAACCAAATTTTATTTTCCCTTCAAATGATCTCATAGTCATAGCCAAACATCTTTTTCAATCACTTATGTCACTTAGGGGATGTAAATCTTTGTTCCAAAAAACATTTGAACCTATGATGATTATTTTTAATTTGGAAGGATTGCCCAAGCAAGTAAGGATGTCAGATATCCACCACATGTAGAATAGCCAATGTTTACTTTTCATAGGTGTATTTTCCAAGTATATCTCAAAATTTGTTTTCTAATGAAGGCCAAAGGTCTTCCATATTTCATGAGAATGACCCCAATGTTTTTCCTATAAGCATCACATTCCATAACAAAAGTCTTTGTGAACTAGGGCAGTGCTAGAATGAGATTCGTACATATAACCTCTTTCAAATCTTGGAAGGATTGATCAGTGGTGGAAGGATTGATCAATGGTCGGATTCCAACCGAAAGCATTCTTTTTAAGGAGAGTAGTGAGTGGGGATGCAATTTTTCCATAATTCTGAAAAAATTTGCGATAATATCTAGTTAAACCGAGGAAACCTTTCAAACTTTTAAGAGTTTTAGGATGAGATCAATCCTTCATAGATTATAATTTCATAGGATCCACACAAACACCATCCTTACCAACAATATGGCCCAAGTACTCTACTTCAAAAAATACAAAGGTACATCTAGATTGTTTGAGAAAAATTTGGTGCTAATACAATAACTTTAAGACTTAGTCCATATGGGAAATATGGGATTTCCACCTTTTACTATAAATGAGGATATCATCAACAAAGACCAGTACAAACTAATAGAGGAAAGGGTGGAATACATGATTCATGAGGCTTTGGAAAGTGGAGGGTACATTATGCAGGTTGAAGGGCATGGCTAAGAACTCATAATGGCATTCATGAGTACAAAAGGTAGTTTTGGGAATATCGACCTAATTCATACTAATTTGGTGTTATTTGGAACACAGATCAAGTTTGGAAAATAATTGAGCATGAATCAGTTCATCCAAAATGTCATTAATTATGGGAATGAGAAATTTATCTTTGATGGTAATTTTGTTGAGGTCTCAAAAATCAGGGCACATGCACCACATACCTTATTTATTGAGTACCATGATGACAGGAGAAGAATAAGGGATGGTACTAGGACATATGAAACCCACAACTAACAATTCCTGAAGAATTTTCTCAATTTCATTTTTTGGTCGAATGGGCGATGATAACAGAGATCATTGGGAGGAATACTACGAGGGACAAGTGGAATGGAATGATCATTGGGGGAATGGGAAGGTGAGATTAATTAGGGGTTGGTAAAAATAGGTTGGTGTTTGGAGAGGATAAACTATATGTCAAGATGAATAGTGGGTGAGGGAATATCAACTACTTGAATGGCATGGAATTGGACAATAATGTTGGAATGAAATTTTTTGAGGAGTTTCTCCATTCTATGTGAATTGATAATCTTGGGGGAGCTTGTCATGAGGCCTTGGAATTGTTGAAATGGGTACTTGACACTGAGATAGGGGGGTGAATCAGTGTCACAAAAATTTAGACAATTTTCCACTTTTCACAAATTAACTGAACAACAAATACTTATTTCATTTTCTCAATCGATATATATAAAATAATAAATATTTTATTTATTAAATAACTTGAATGAATACATAAAATCAATATTTGAATATCATCTTCATACAATTATGAGAGACCCAACTCTCTGTTAGAAGACCCAGCTTGTAGTTCTCAAATCCAACTGAGAAATGAGGAATCCAATCCTCATAACAAGACCCATCTTGTTGATCACAGATCCAACTGAGATGTGAGGAATCCAATCCTCATACAAGACCCAACTTGTAAATAGGCACCAACCTGATAGAATGAATCTTCATTCAATCCATTATATATATATATATATATATATATATATATATACTTCAACATATTCAACTACTCTACTTCTCACCATTCCTTCTTGTTTATATAGTCTTCCAATTGGTGTGAAATTGAATCATTGTGTATTTTGATATTTGAACCATTGTACCTTTTCATTTAAAATGATAATATTAATCTTTAATTAATATCATTTTTCCTTTTATCCGTTATTCATAATGCTCATGAATTAACTATCTTTTAATCATGACTGTGTGTCGGTTATTTTGTCTTTATGAGTTGATCATAGACATGGATCGACTCATCATATCATTCTCTTACTTATACTGAATTCTCTATTAACCAATAGATCATATTTGATCTCTTATCGATTCTCTGTAATGTTCTAGTGTTAACTATCTGTTGAATTGATTCTGTATCCGGCGCTTCCTTCAAACCATTTTCATATGATTGCAAGAGTAGAACCATGGGCTTATCATTTTAAAAGTTTCCTTCATTTTACCCTTATTTCTCTATTCCATATGACTAACGGCAGTGACCAGACACTAGGCCAAATGAGCGCTTATTAAAATCAACGGTCATGATTTAATCACTCGATGAGATGGACAACTGTTGAGACTTCTCCCTTCGGGACTTCGGGACGTCGTCCTTTAAAATATTTTGAATACGATTTCATTGAACAGATCAAATGGTTCACATTTATTTCGTGGAACCAAATCAATGGTCATATTCAATCCTTACGCTTATCATTTCATTTCTTAATCTGACGACTAGGACTTAATCAAGCATTGATATGGATGGCCACCATTTACTTTGGCACTTCAACTATTTTACTTACGCTATCCTTCCACTGTATTTTGATCAACAGTTGACAATACACCCGAAGTGATCTTTCAAATTGATCAACTCATATCCACTTCGGGACTTCGGCATTCGAGACTTCGGGACTTAGGCTATTATTTGGTGGTGAAACTCCCAAAGTAAATCTCCCGGAGTGACGTAACTTACTGACGTCATTTGTTGACATGGCATGGGACGAGATACTTACGCTATCCTTCCACTATACTACATCAACAGTTGAGAATGTTCCAGATGTGTTCTTCAGATTGGACGACTCATTTCCACTTTGGGACTTCAGAATTCGGGACTTCGAGACTTAGGGAATCTACTGGTGGTGAAACTTCATAAGTAAAACTCTCAGATTGATGTAACTTGCTTACATCACTTGATGACATGGCACGATCCGAGTAGCTGCCACGTGTCACTCAGATTCATGATTTACACGTACCTGAAATGCCAATTTCAACTTGACACTTGTCATTATCTAACTATGCCATGTGTCCTTGCTGACGTGTTCCATTGACATGGTCTACCAGATGTCCTTACTAACATGGTCTGTTGATGTGTTCTTCCACCTGTCCTTGCTGATGTGGTTTGCTGATGTAGATCTCCCTGATCTAATGATTAGAAAGGTATCTGAAATGTATCTTAGATCGACGACTGAGAGTTACTTTGGATTTTTCGATTTCGGGACTTCATATAAATTGATCTCTCGACTTCACAATTCTTTTGAAGTGAGATTCCCCAAAGTGTAACTTCCTCACAACTTTTAACCTGAAATGAATGATGTTCATTTGATCATGATATTAGATCAACGGCTCGATATGTCTGTGATGCTATTTTTCCTTGGATTAAATCCAACGACTCTTCTTCTAGCTTATCCTGTCCTTCCACTTTAGAATGATCCAATGGTTGTCAAGTATTCGGGTATTCAAATTCTCAACCCTTTTTTCCCCACTTATCCTATCCTTCCACTTTCAAGTGATCCAATGGTTATGAAGACTCTTGAAGCAAATCCATGATCAAGGATGATTGCGAAACCACAACTTGCGAGTGATTTAATTTGTCACCCAAGATCCGCAATTTGAAGTTTTGTGTTTGTTGGTGAGTTAACCACAATCGTCGATCTTTGAAACTATAAGATCTGATGGTCTTGAATAATTGCAAGATTGGAAATAGCATGATGTTTAATACTCCTTTCGATATCCACAATCTATCCCTGTCGTTGATCTAGCGGTTGCACATCCGATGGTCAAAACTCAATCCGACTTAATCTGATCATTTGTTGGATCAACCACAGTCGTCGATATTTGAATTTATGAGATCGAACGATCTAGACCAATTGCGGGATTGGAACTAGCGATTCATTTAATTCTCCTTTCGCTCTCTACAATTCATCCCTGTTGTTGATCTGGCTTGCAGATCCAATGGTCACAACTTGATATGATTGTTGACCAATCCTCCAACAGTTCTCAATCCCATGGTCACTCATATGACTGACGTCCATTATATGAGATGATCAACACCATCAATTTCTTGATCGGACGAATCCTGAGGCTTCTCACATTTTCTTGTGCATCGATCAACTTCTAAGTGTTTTCATCGATCCCGACAAAATTTCTACAATTTGATCTTCCTTACGAGATTTGATATTCATTCACTAACTCTCATGAGATTTAATCTTTGGCATACTGTCATATTGTTTGACATTTTCATCCTTTGCATAATTTCAATGCAATTTTCCTTCTGAGCTTTGATCTTTGCATATTTTTTGACATTCTCTGCTAACTAATATACTATTGACATCCATGACAATTTCATCTATGATAAATCACAATGACAATTCATCATAACAACAAATCATCACATCATAATGACATCAACTGTTGACATCAATGACAACATATCAATGACAATATGTCCAACAATATCCCCCTTTGTCATTGAGGGAAACACACTAACTTCATACACAGACTCCCCCTATGATGATGCTTTCCTCTTATGAATTTACTCTCCCCCTTTGACATCAATGGAAAAAGGTTTCTCCCCTTATAATCAACATATGTTTGTCTACATGTTGTTGACCAGAATATGAACTTGGGTAACTCGCCCTAGAATCATGTTATGTCAGCCATAACTGAATGACTCCCCCTATCAATATGCTCTCTCTCTGCTTCTGACTACTCTCCCCTATTAATTTACTAACTTTTTATCTCAGTTTATTGGGATTTTTGTTTTCAAATAAGCAGTCTTCTTGGTACCAATTTTGTAGTGATCAAGCATTTTCAAAACTTAATCTAATTACTTTCTTATTTAATAACCAAAATACTCCTCCTACGTTTTTACTGACTTTCCTTTGACAAATAGAACAAGAGTATGAATCTTACTGATATTTTTGACTTGCTTCTTATTCATTTTTTATATTTCACATGAATATCAATTGAGGAATTATACCAACTAATAACAATTGTTGAAATAGCAATTTTGTTATCAATTGATCTTTGTTGAATGATGCTCCTTGAACTTATATGATACCCTTATTTTTATTTTTATTTTCTCTTCTTGTATTCTACAATTAACCCTACCAATGATTTTTCTTTTGACCACTAATCCATAGATAGTCAAAAAAATTCATATGTTAATTTAGAAACTCTTTGGCATAATCCTTTGATTTTGTAAAAACCAATTTAAACTTTTTTTTGTATTTTCTTTCTTTTGCTAAGAACTTATGACATCATAATTTGATACTATCACATATTCTTCTATAGGTACCTCCTTTCCTTGAGCTTGATTTATTTCATATTGAATTTCACATTCTTTATTAGGCCCTTCACCCATCATGTTCTTATTATTAGTTTCTTCATTTTCAGGTGTAATAACATCTTTCTTTCTTTCTCCTTCGGATTTTCTTCTCCATATCTTTCTATGAGATATTCTGCTTTTTGGATCTTCTCTTTCTAATTGTGTTTTCGGATATTTGTCATCTCCTTTCTTCTTCCAACTTTTATTAGGATTTGTCATCGACTTGAATGACATATTCAAATATTGACTTTTTGTATTCTTGCAGTTTTGGGATTTCTGCCCAAACCTATCACAATTGTAACATCTCATTGTAGGACAAAATTTTGTTGTGTGCCCAACAAAATTACATCTCCAACATCTAATTGAGTTTTTGGATTTTCTTGTATATCCTTTCTCTAGTTTCTTGCAGTCCATTGCTTTATGGCCTTGAAGCTATGACAAGAAAAGAAATATCCATTGAAGGTGTTTCCATTCTTGATTTTATTTTGGCTTGAAGGATCTGTCATTTGATTTTCTTCATCCTTTTTACTTATATAGTTGTCTTCCTTAGCAAGGTTCATGACTTGTAATTTCTTTGTACTTGAACCTTTTCCGTTTAAGGAGGATGATCCTTTCTCATGTTTGTAAATGGTTCTCCATTTGTTATTGTCTTCTTTCTTATTGTATCCAAGACCAGTTTTGTCATTAGTTGATCTTTGGCTCTTCCAAATCTTATCTAGGATAGTTGAGCTATTCTAGAAATTGACAATCTTATTTGTCTTTTCATTATCTTTTTGAGATTGACTATTTCTAACTTCAACATGTGACACAATTCTTCCTTTTTAGTCAACTGAATATTCAGGGCTTCTTCCACTTCTTTAGCATGTTCAAGTTGAGTCTTTAAATTTATGACAATTTCTATGTCTCATCCAAGACTTATTTGCATTTAACAGTTTTGTCATATGTCTCCAATTCTTCCATATCTTTTGTTATATCAAAAACTTTAGTTTTCAATATTTTTATTTCTTCCTCGTATTCTAGTTGAATCCTTTTAAGGTTGATAGCTTCTAATTCAAACATTTGGCATGATTCTTCCTTTTCAGTTATTTGGATCTTTTGAGCTTCTTCCTTTTTCTTAGCTTCTTCAATTTGAGTTATTAGATATGCTTTAGTACTTTCATTTATATTTTTGAAATTGATGATCTCCAATTCCAACATGTGGCAATAATTTTCCTTCCTTGTTAACTGGATCTTTAGGTCTTCTTTACTTTCTTTAATTTCCTCAAATTGAGTGTTTAGACTGTTAACTAATTCTTCTTGTTCTTTTAGTACTTCATTTCTTTTACCATCATGTTTCTTTAATTCTTCCATCTCTTATGTTAGATTAATAACTTCGATTTTCAAACATTTGATCTCTTCTTCTTTGTTTTCTAGGTGAAACTTTTGTTCATGCTCTTCATGGTTAGATTGATCTAAATGTTGTAGTAGCAACATATCTTTTTGTTGGAGTTTCTCCATCTCTTATAGAGTGCACAAGGTTGTGTACTCAAGACTGTCAAGAGCCTCCATGGGAACTTTAATATGCATATAATTTCCTGGTTCCAAATGAATCTCTCCTATAGAAGCTGCAACATCAGTTTTAAGATTATGTAATTTTTCTTTAGTGATTACTGAGGTATGTCGCATTTCCTTGATGAGTTTGTCTTCCTCACTATTGACTGAGATTTTCATCAAATCCTGTATTTCATTTTGATTAGAAATATTTTTTTCTATATTATGTTCTTCAATCTGATTGTAATTTTCCTTTTCTTTATCTTCTTCATTATCTTGATAAGAACTCTCTTCTTCTGAGTTTTGTTATTTATTCTGACAGGAATCCTCTATATCTGAATCTTGTTGCTCACTTTGATAGGATTTCTCTTCTTCTTGTGTTTCATTCTGATAACAACTTTCTAGTTGAATCCATAATTCTTTGGCAGATTTGTAGTGCTTCATCTTTTCTTTGACTTGGTCTGACAATCCATCTTGAATTGCTTTTAAGGCTACTGAATTGTTTCTCCTCGCCTCCTTTGCAGTTTTGGATTTTCTCTTTGAAGTAGTTAAGTGCCAGGGCTTACTTACTATTGAATCCCAAACTCTAGATCCTCTTGATTTCATATATCTTTTCATATTTTTCCTCCATGATAGATAATCTATTCCATCAAATAAGGGAGCTTCATTTGTGGAGATAACAATTTGTCCACCCATTTCTTATGAATCTACCTTCAGTGTATAAACTGTGCTGAAGGAACCCCGCTCTGATACCAATTGTTGAAATGGGTACTTGACACTGAGAGGGGGGGGTGAATCAGTGTCACAAAACTTTGGACAATTTTCCACTTTTCACAAATTAACTGAACAACAAATATTTTCATTTTCTCAATCAATATATATAAAAGAATAAATATTTTATTTATTAAATAACTTGAATGAATACATAAGATCAATCTTTGAATATCATCTTTATACAATTATGAGAGACCCAACTCTCTGTTACAAGACCCATCTTGTAAACAGGCATCAACCTGATAGAATGAATCTTCATTCAATCCATTATATATAAATATATATATACTTCAACAAATTCAACTACTCTTCTTCTCACCATTCCTTCTTGTTTATATAGTCTTCCAAATGGTGTGAATTTGAATCATTGTGTCTTTTTATATTTGAACCATTGTACCTTTTCATTTAAAATGATAAATTTAATCTTTAATTAATATCATTTTTCCTTTTATCCTTTATTCATAATGCTCATGAATTAACTCTCTTTTAATCATGACTATGTGTCAGTTCTTTTGTCTTCATGAATTGATCACAGACATGGATTGACTCATCATATTGTTCTCATCCTTCTACTTCATTCTCTGTTCACCAACAGATCATATTTGATCTCTTATCGATTCTCTGTAATGTTCTAGTGTTAAATCTCTGTCGAATTGTATATATATGAGGTGCTTCCTTCAAACCATTTTCATATGATCGACAGAGTAGAACCATGAGCTTATCAATTTAAGCGTTGCCTTCATTTTACCCTTATTTCTCTATTCCATATGACTAACGAAGGTGACCAAACACTAGGCCAAATGAGCTCTTAAGTGCTTATCAAAACCAACGGTCATGATTTAATCTCCCAATGAGATGGACGACTGTCGGGACTTCGGGACTTCACCCTACGGGACTTCAGGACTTCGTCCTTTCAAATATTCCAAATACGATTTCACCAACTAGATCGGATGGTTCACGTTTATTTCACAAAACCAGATCAATGGTCATATTCAATCCTTACACTTACCCTTTCATTGCTTAATACGATGGCTAGGACTTAATCGAGCATTGAGATGGATGGCCACCATTTACTTTGGCACTTCAGCTATTTTACTTATGCTATCCTTCCATTGTATTTTGATCAACAATTAATAATACACCCGAAGTGATCTTTCAAATCGGACGACTCATGTCCACTTTGGGACTTCGACATTCGGGACTTCGGGACTTCGACTATTCTTTGGTGGTGAAAATCTTGAAGTAAATCTCCCAGAGTGACGTAACTTACTGAAATAATTTGTTGACATGGCACGGAACGAGCTACTTACACTATCCTTCCACTATACTACATCAACAGTTGAGAATGATCCCGAACTGTTCTTCAGATCGGACAACTCTTGTCCACTTCGGGACTTCGACATTCGAGACTTAGGGCATCTGCTGGTGGTGAAACTCTCGAAGTAAAACTCTCGGAGTGATGTAACTTTCTTACGTCACTTGATGACATGGAATGAGCTGAGTAGCTGCCACTTGTTACTCAGATTCATGATTTACACATACCTAAAATGCCAATTTCAAATTGACACTTGTCATTATCTGACTGTGACACATGTCCTTACTGACGTGGTCTGCCACATGTCCTTACTGACGTGGTCTGCCACATGTCCTTGTTGACGTGGTATACTGACGTAGATATCCCTGATCTAATGGTCAGAAAGGTATTTGAAATGTATCTCAAATCGACGACTGAGAGTTTCTTTGGATTTTCGGCTTTTGGGACTTCGGATAAATCAATCTCTCGACTTCACAATTATTTTGAAGTGATTTTCCTGGAAGTGTAACTTCCTCACAATTTTTAACCTGAAATGAATGATGTTCATTTGATCATGATCTTAGATCGATGGCTTGATTTGTCTATGATGCTATTTTGCCTTGGATTAAATCCAATGGCTCTTCTTCTAGCTTATCCTATCCTTCCACTTTAGAATGATCCAACGGTTGTCGGGTATTCAAGTATTCGAATTCTCAACCCTTTTTTCCCTGCTTATCCTATCCTTCCACTTTAAAGTGATCCAATGGTTATGAAGACTCTCAAAGCAAATCCATGATCAAGGATTATTGTGGAACCACAACTTGCGAGTGATTTAATTTGTCACCCAAGCTCCACAATTTGAAGTTGTGTGTTTGTTGGTGAGTTAACCACAATCATCGATATTTGAACCTATAAGATTTGACGGTCCTGAATAATTGCGGGATTGGAAATAGAACGATGTTTAGTACTCCTTTCGATCTCTGCAATCTATCCTTGTCGTTGATTTAGCGATTGCACATCCGACGGTCAGGACTCAATCCGACTTAATCTGATCATTTTTTGGATCAACCAGAGTTGTCGATATTTGAGTTTATGAGATCTGATGATCTAGACCGATTGCGGGATTGGAACTAGTGAGTCATTTAATTCTCCTTTCTCTCTCCACAATTCATCCCTATCGTTGATCTGGCTTGCAGATCCGATGGTCACAACTTGATATGATCATTGACCAATCCTCCAATGGTACTCAAGCCCACGGTCACTCATATGACTAATGTCCATTATATGAGATGATCAACACCATCAATTTCTTGGTCGAACGGTTGTTGAGGCTTCTCACATTTTATTGTGCATCAATTGACTTCTCATTTTTTTCATCGATCTCGACAAAATTTCTACAATGCGCTCTTCCTTCTGAGCTTTGATATTCATTCGCTAACTCTCCTGAGCTTTAATATTTGACATACTATCATATTGTTTGACATTTTCATCCTTTGCATACTTTCAATGTGATTTTCATTTTGAGCTTTTATCTCTGCATACTGCTTGCATTCTCCGCTAACTGATATACTATTAACATCAATGTCAATTTCATCTATGATAAATCACAATGAAAATTCATCATAACAACAAATCATCACATCATAATGACATCGATTGTTGACATCAATGACAACATATCAATGACAATATGTCCAACAAGAACTAGTCCTATTTTCCATCCTATTGGAAACTCATGGTTAATTCCTTGAATTCCATGGTGATGGGGCCTAGTGTGCATAACCATTCAAAACCCAGAACAATGTCGCAACCACCCATGTTAATAGAAAACGTGTGGGATTTTAGGTTATAATGACCAATTTGCAAGAACAAATTTTCACAACAATCTCCACATTTCATGTAACCACCATTATCAATCATGATTTGGAATGTATTGACTACACATATATAGAAAAAGGTCTCTTGATCAATTCGGTGATGAAAAAAATTATGGGTGTTTCCACTCACAACAAGGATAATTAATTTTTGATGCTTGATATATCCAATTATAACTTAAGCGTTTGGGGAGCATAGATACCAGTGAGAGAATTAAAAGACATAAGTGGTTCAACTTCTAGTGGATCAAAGGGCATGCTATGAGAATCATTCTGGGGAATCTCTTCAGAAGAGGAAAAAACATCGTCTTCTTCATAAATGTCCTCATAAATGGCCATAAAAATATTTCTCTCCTTACGTTTGTGCCCCGAAGAATATTTTATATCAAAGTTATAGGAAATACCCTTAAGTTGGAGTTCAACCATTTATGGATCTTAAGAGGAGGGGAAAGAGTGTCTAGATTGGTGGGCTGAGAATGGGGAACAAAGGATCGATTTCTGATTTGAGAAGAGACTACATATTGTGATTCCTTGGCTTGGTGAGTAGTTGCAAGCCAGGTCTAGGGGTGAGCCACAGGGACATGAGCTTGGATGTCATCCTTAAGGCCACGAATAAAGCATTCATGGAAGAAGGTATCAGACATGCTTTTAGTTAATAAAGCTAATTGCTCAAAATAAATTATGTATTCTTCCACTATACCAGACTTAGGACTATTTAAAACTCATCAAATGACCTAAATGAATTGTGTTTATGTCAAATCATTCATAAAGGTCTACAACAAATTGGATCCAAGCAATATACCCTTGGTGTGAATTTGTATGTAAATGCCACCATTTCCATCATTCAAGATCCAAATAAAAGACATTAATAGGAAGTTTTATCAAGTCATCGGTGATTCCATGAAAGAATAAATAATGTTCCATTTGAGTAACCCTGATTTTGGAGTTCGAGCCATCAAATTTATTCACCTCAACTTTGGGAAGACGCAGGTCACACGTAGGGGGTTAGAATGAAATCCATGGATTGGGAGGAGTTAGTGCCCTCTTGGTGTGAAGCTTTTTCATAGGATATAGGACCCTTGGAATGACACAAACATGCAGATAGGGAGTCCATATGGTTAGAGAGGTAATCTATTTTAGTGAGTTAGTCGTCTATTTTATTGATCTAGAAATTTAGGGAAGCAATTTTTGAAGTAGCTTCTTTGACTCCATTGTCGAGGTTGGTCATGGACTTGTCCAAGGAATTGATGTGGTTTTCAACATCTCGATTGTGGGTGTGGGCCATATTAGAGATAAGAATAAAAAAGAAACGTTGTTGGGTTTGTACAAAAGGGATTACGAGAGAGTGGTATCACAATGATCGGTGAAAAAAGAGGAATCTAGTGAGATGGGTCCCAAATAAGGGTGTCAAGGAGGGTGGGTATGTTGATACTGAGAGGGGGGGTGAATCAGTATCAAGTACAGTTTATAAATTTTTAAAATTTAACTTTTCAATCAGATAAATGCATCCCAATAAACAATAAATATAAGAAGAAGAAATACACATTGCACAACAGATTTACGTGGAAATCCACAAAATATGTTTCTTATATAATAACAAGTTTACATTCGATAGAAGCTACAACTTCCAAGATTCTGCAACACCAACTGGAAGGAGGCACCCACCCCTTTTTTTATAGGATCCAACCTAAAGGAAGCAACAAATCCCTATATTCTCTAGCTTCAAATGGAAGGAGGCCACAACCCCCTTTCCTTGCCCCTTCCTTCCACCCTCAAATATATATAAGAGAATCAAGATGTCATTGTCTCTATCACTGTGATTGAATATGTCACTGTCATTGATACATTATCATCATAAAAATAGGTCCACATAAAAATCCTAGGTCCACATGGGTCCACATATAAACCCCAACATTACTTCTTAAATTTATATCGAACGCCTGTTTGGGACTAATTTTTGGATTAGTCACAAACCCTAACTTCCAACAAGTATAAATATGTACTTGTAATGAATCAAGGTTTGAAACTTGTACCCAATATTCTTTGATAACGTCTCTGATATTGCTTCAAGTTTTGCTCCTTGAATCATCCCTGAAAAAGAGTTATAGAAAAAATGGAAAAACTTCTTGAATTTTGGCCTATTCTAGAAAGAAAAATGGTACAACATTCCACATGCTCAATATTTGATATATGATTCTGAAAATTGCATAAAATATACTATGGAATGTACTCTTTCCAATGAAATTAGTCTCATAGAATTTGGATCTTCTATGAATAATTTATGACTATTTTACCTGGAACACATGTTTGAGCCTAGTTACAGGACTAGTCAAAAACCATATCTTCCACAGAGTGTATCTCCAAAATTAAAATGACGCAGAAGATAAAATTTGTACCACAAGTACCTTGATATGTATTCTCAACATTCTCCAAGTTTCTCTATCTAAATAATTATAGAAAAAAATATATAGAAAAAATTCCAAGATGACTTTCAAATAACATACCTTAGAACAAATCAGCACAAGACTTCATATTCCCTCGAAATTTCACCCGTCTTCACTTCATCTTCCCTATGAAATTCGCCACCAAAATTGTGCTAAGAGATCGCAATATTAAATGATGAAAATGATAGGTTCTTAATGTGTATGTATACCCTTCCAAGAACTTCCTTTACTTAACTTTAGGGCTGACCTATAACTTCTTGTTTGCAACACTTTTTGGGGGAAAATTCACATGATCATGTTTAAGAGGGAATATCTTCTTAGCCATAAGGTGCCATGTGGAATTTCATCTACAATTGGAATCGGATTGACAAGGGATATCAATCCATGGATATTTTTGCATGCATTTGCAATATCCTTCATACTCTTTTTCTTCAAACAACTGTGGGGCTTATTGTGGTCTTCTTCAAAGTGTCTTCCCGTGAGGGCCATGCTTAAATATATGCCATAAAGGAACAACTTTGGAGACTTCTTCATGTTGATAAATGACTGAATTTGACATCAATGACAACACAATTCAACATTATTCCCCTTTTTCATTGATGACAACACTTATACTCCCCGTGTCATCATGCTCTTGATCTTCCTGTCATCATGCTCGTGATCTTTCTCTCCCCATTTAACATCAATGGAAAAGGGTCACTCTTCTCTTTGGGGCTACTCCCCATAAGCTCATGGTGCTTGTTGGATAGGAATTTTGGATATGTCTTCAGAATCACACAGGAATGGATCGTGTGACATTTTGGCTAAGGAGCAACACGTGTGCAAAGCAGTTGAAGCATCTTTGAGAGACAATGCACAAAAGGCCAAAAGTAGTTAAGATTTGGGACATTTTTTCCACATTGCAATGGACTTATCCCTTTTGTAAAAATATAAATGGTAATGGGTTTTTGGGTATAAGTATTTTGGTAGCGAGATTTTTGTCGTGAAGTTCTCTTGAGTTCATCAATTTTGGGAGAAGTTTTGAGGTATGACTGAGGAGTGAGGCTTGCACTATAGTAGAATGAATAGGAAGATTTAAGTAATGGTTACTATTGCATCATTTTGTAAGAACAATACGCATTTGTAAGGATAGTATAAATGAATGATATAAGAAGCCAATCATTGTGGATGTAGCCCAGATTGGGGTAAACCATGTTATCGTGTCTTGATGTGATGCTATGTGTGTGTTATGGAAAACATAGAATGGTTAGTATTATGAATATGTTACCGATATTGAATAGTGATGATGGAAGCTTAGTATTTTGAATGTGCTTTTCATATATGTTGTCATAATTTTGCACATTGAAGTAACTAGTAAATGAATGCATATCAAGTAAAGTAATGTTGCACACAAGGTATGTTGCATGATAAGTAATTGTAAGTAATGAAACCAACACACACAATAAGAACATGTTGACTGCCTCACTTCTCCTCATCACTATAGAAACTTGGTTCCTGCAACCCCTCTATATGCTTCGAGTGAGACTTCACTTGCTTGCAGGTGATGCAAGAAAGGTCAGTGTCTGAGGGTTTTGTTGGTATGTTATCTTTGAACCTAGGGTTTTCCCACTGAGTGCCAACAAATGGTTATGTTGTCGAGATCAAGATCTGTAATTGAGGGGAACGTTTTGGAGGTTGAATAAGGAAGAGATCATAGAATGGTTAATAAGGAAGGAATGACACTTTTCTTGAAAACAAAATAGAAACCCACGGTTTAGTGATGAACAATGGTTACAAAGGTATGTGTTTACAGATCTTAATGAAATCTTCTTTGGTGAATTTCTGATAATTTTGACTGAACGGTTAGAAAGGCTAGTGGAGAATGTTGGAAGATATCAAACTGAGACTCCGAGAAACTGGACTCCTGAACTGATCAGACAATTGAATACAATAAGTAATAAAGTTTCTCGTGTAGTTGATTTTTGGTTGAATAGTATAATGGGGGGTTACATTACAAAGTTTGTAATAGATTATACCTAGTCGTATAGTGTCACAGAGAGGGACTTATTCAAGGGTTCACGCAGAAGATTTTTGAATGCATTTTCTACCTGGATAAAGATGTTGGTGTGCGACATGAATGTCATGAAGATGGAATCTAATTTCTAGGTGCCTTCACACACAAAGGGGGACTGGGAGATTACCATAAGATGGTATAAGAGTGGAAAGAGATGAAAAGCATGAATAAGGAATGAATGGAATGAGGATGTCAAGAGAGGAAGATGGTGACTCATATGGAGAGATTATAGTATTGTGCTATGGGAAAAGGTTCAGGTATAGTAAGAAGGAGACTGTGGCTGAGAGAGAAGAGCAACACAGAGTGTTTGAGAAAAGAGGACCCTATGCAATACTTCAAATCACACCATACAGAGAAAGGAAAGAGAAAGAAAAGGATCCTTAGTGCAGTCCAAAAAAAGAAGGAAGTCCATCACAGATCAGAATATGTGTTGAACCCATGACCTTGTGTGCGTCACCAAGATCTAAAGCAGAAACCATAACTTTTTCAAGAGAAATTGTAGTTAGTGGAGAAAGTTAGAACAATAGTCATAATAGTGGAAGTAGCTCAAAAAACGAGATTCAATCAACATCACCGAAGGTAAGTACTACACGTAATACAATGAAAGGAATATATCATACATTAAGAATTCCTGAATTCCATGGAGTGGGGTCATAAGACCCAGAGAAACATCTATTTGTATGTGACACGATATGGAATATGAAGAATGTTCAGGATGAGGAAAGGAATATTGTGCAACTAGCCACAATGTTAAGAGGTTGCACACTATTGTGGTACATGAAGTATTAGACCACTACGTTGGCGAGACAATCAAGGACATTGGAAGAGATTGGACAAGCCTTGTTAAAGGAATTTCTGAATTTGAAATTTGAGTCACAGTATATCACAGAGCTTAAATAAATTAGGAAAATATAGAATGAGATAGTTTGGGATTAAAATCAAAGGTTTAAAGACGTGATAGGTAGATTAACATTTCAGATTCCTGATGAACAACATAAAGAATTGTTTATTGCATGTTTGTTGCCACACATTCGTTATCCTCTGACGTTGCAGAAGGTCATGTCATAGCCAAAAGAATTATAAATTAATATGAAGTTAGAATCATCTCCCATAGGAGATGGCACAGGTTGAGTCATAGTCAATTGCACTAAGGATTCAGTTGTCATAAATAACGAAAGAAAAGGAAAAGCATGAATAATTTTGGTGTATTACAAGTAAGATAGAAGGCCATCGTAAGGAAGAATGCCCAACATTTGCGCAGTATATGGCTACAGGATCATTGAACCCTTTGGAAGGAGGCGTAGGGTATTGTGAAAAATGCAAGACATGGGGACATCATCCAATGGCTTGTTCATTATTGAAGAAGTCCCAAAGTATGCTCAGGAATTTGTTCTGTAAATTTTGCAAGTCTATAGGACACGATGAGAGATTGTTGTGCATTCGACTTAATGAGATAGTGCATTTCAGATGTGAATAGAATCCAAGAAGAAAATGTCACAATAGAGGGGGGAGTTCCATAGTATAATACCACAAGAGGATTTAATCAGGGTGTACAAGGAGGATTCGACAGAGGTCAAGGGTGAGGTGGATTAGGTAAAGGAAGCATAGGACCAATCATTTGTTATAATTGCAATCAATTGGGACATTTAGAAAGAGACTGCTCAAATCCTTGCATGATGTGCACGTACTACAAAGCATTGGACCATGTGACAAAGGATTGTCCTTAACTGATAGAGAAATGGAAGGAAAGAGGGAACCTAAATCAAAACCAGAATTAGAACTAGAACATACATATGATAACAGTCGAGGAACACAACGATTAACCCAAAATAAAAAT
This sequence comes from Picea glauca, assembly GCA_000966675.3. Taxonomy (NCBI): domain Eukaryota; kingdom Viridiplantae; phylum Streptophyta; class Pinopsida; order Pinales; family Pinaceae; genus Picea; species Picea glauca. Next base: position 1,184,921 of record JZKD02S1709740.1, on the reverse strand, counting down.
CGTTACACTTAGAGGAATGATATTTGGAACGGATGTGACAGAAAAAGGAAAGGGGATCGAGAAATAGATAAGGAAAGAAGTTGATCCTACACTGAAATTAAACCCACACAAAGAGAAAGAGACATATCAACAAGCTAGGAAGGAAATACTAGTACCAGAATGGATAGCATCAACGTCAAATGTTCCACCATTATATGATATGTTGTCAGTATATGATCACACCATTCCAGAAAGGTCAGTTGAGAAGTTAAATACTTTGAAATATTTTCTAAAGAGTCCTTTAGAGTTAATTAAGGACGAACCAACATTGATCGCGCTACGCAGGATGATCGATTAGTGCACCCAAGACAGAGAAGTACCTATGACACAGAGAGCAGTGAACCAAGTATTGCAAAAGAAGAGGAAAAACAGATAATTCAGATTAAGTGCACGGATGGGAGAGTATGACATGAATAATGTCATATTGGACTTAGGATCGAATGTAAATGTTCTTCCAAGACAAATGAGGGAAATGATTAGGAAACCAAACTTAGTTCAGTCAACTGTTCGGTTGAGGTTGGAAAACCAACATAAGATAGTATCGATCGAGATACTAGTAGGAGTAATTGTTAACATAGATGCAATACGTGATGTAGCCAAATTTGAGGTCAATAATATAATGGATAACAATCACCCATATATAACATTGGTCAGACTGGATTCGATCTTTGACAACCAGACGATTATTAACTTGAAGAAGAGAGAAATGATTTTCAAAGGAGGAGTCTTAAAGGTCACTACACCATTAGACCCCACAGAAGCAAGGAGGTATGTGGAACCCACAATAAAATAAATTGATAACCTATATAATATGATTGCACGAATGGATGATTGCGTTAATCCTACTATAGATGGTACGCTTAGTTGGAGATGCACATTACATTATATCTTGTGCATCATATTCAAAAGAAGGAATTTAACATTGACAACACAAATTGCACGAAGTATCGACCAGAAGATGTGCTCGCATTACTCACTCTTTGCGTTGGATCAGAGCAGAGGTATGTGATGCACCAAGGTTTGATGGATTAACTGACATAAGTTTCTTTGTGAGAGAATTTTAGTTGCAGATACCTGAACAACAAATTGGCATTAGATGTTTCACTGAAAGCAACCACAATGAGATGGTGGGCTACACACAAGGAAGGAATAGGGATTGTCAACACTGTAAAAGGCTAATGCAGATCATATTTGGAGTAGAATAAATTACACACAAGTATACATGGATGAGCAGTTTGATGGATCATTTTTTTCAATGTATGAAAACTTGGATACATGTTGTTGGAGCTTCCTTTGTTTTTTCTAGCCCATCTTGAATTTCATGTCTTAATGCTCGAAATCGAAAAATGGTTTTCGTATTTTCCACCTAAGGTTTCAAAATATTTGAAGTCTTATCACACAAGCAACGATAGTTATTGTACTCTCGAGGCGAGTTCTACTTTTCAGCAAAAAAACTTCCCCCTTTTGTTCTACCTCGGGATTTCGTATGTTGGATTCTATAGATCACGTAGTTCACAAGTCCCGAGCAATGAAACAACGAAATCACTTTAACATTTTACCCAGGGCAGTAACGGGAGAAATTTTTTCCTAAACCATGATTAAACATCATCAGGTTTTTGTGCCTCGGTGTTCACTAAATCCAAAAGTCTTATTATTGTAACCCTGATAGTCGAAACCACGAAATCCTTATTTTAGTAACCCATGTCAGGGTTAAAGATAAAAGCTAAGCCATAGTTAACTTCTGTCGGCAATTTGCCACTCGGTGTTTTCTCTTTAAAAAACTACATTGGCTAAGCCCTGACTTGCGAAGTCACGATAAAGATATGAACATAATTAATTAAACACTTAATCCGAGTATATCTTCCCTTTTAATTAAAACGTATTATCGCGATCTCGCAGTCTCGCAGTTCGGCATGCAAACTTCCCAGAAACTTTCCTTTGAAGCTTCGAGTCGCGATATGGCGAATATGAATAATTACATAATTAATTAAGTGCCTAATCACAATTACGTTTTTATTAACCAAAGTAAATCATCGCAATTTTGGGTGTTAGAGGTACAAAGCATTAAAGAAAAAATTCCTAATACAACGAGTACCGAAATATTAATTAACTTCGGTAAAACTAGATTAATTAAGCTAAATCAATATCTCCCGTGTTTTGATACTTGCACAGTTTACGAAGAAGTCTTAATTCTTCCTTACGCCAATTGACTTTTCGAACTGCCAAAATTTATGGCATTAATTAGAAATAAGGCGAATCGACAAATAAAGATTGGGTTTTTATTGCTAAATTTATTTCTAAACATGATTTGACAAATCTGTTCTAAAAAGTATCAAGTTTTCGAATATATAAAGTTGTTATTCGTTATAACAAGTTCATTTCTATATTATGCAGGGCACACTTTCTCAGCGAGCTAACTTCTGTATGTATACATATTTTTATCGCAGAAGAGCTAAAGCAAGATCTCCAGTCATGGCCCTGCGAAAAACATCTAAAGCCAGCATTGAGGTTGCAGGACAGGGTTCAGACAATGTTGTTGATACTTCACCTCGAAGTGTCAACTCTGTCCTGAACTGGTCGTTCATTTCTGATGTTCTGCAGGCCGAATTAGTGGATTATTTCGATGATTCTAGTGACAATGAAAAAGACAACATAACCACCAAGTATAATATTGTCATTCAATCGGGAATGCATAAAGTAGCGGCCAGGCCACGATTGCTACCTTATTATGATATGGTCTGATGGGCATTAGACCATGTGGACATACCAACCAGAACCATCATGAATGAGCAGAAGGTCACCATCGGGACTTTCAGACCTGAACATCTGCAAGCTATGTACAAGTTTCCCACAGTGTCTGACCTTACATATGATGTCAAATTCTTGGAGGAGATCAAATGGAAGGAATGTGTGTAGCATGACAAGACCATGTCTAGTTTAATAAGAGATTGTGTTTCTCACCCTACGAAATTTAGGGCAGACAGACATGGTATATATTCAATAGCATCCTTGGAACCACAGTTCAAGTATGTAGCTATGATGACATGCATATTATACGGGAGAGAGGACACCTCACATTTATTTCTTCAATGGGTGCCTCTAATACATCAAGTCATCGAAGGTTGTTCCTTCGACTAGGCGAAAATGCTATCTGATAGCTTGACCAGTCAGGTTACAGAGTCTCAGGCACAGAAAGAGAGCGGAAAGATTTCTTCATTTTTTATGTCTGCATACATTATGGATGTTGTGTGCTTTCTAACACCATTTCCCTTAATGAGCTGGAGTTGGACTCCAGAAGAGGATGAGCCCATCCACATCTATCATTCAAAATTATGGGAAAACAAAGCAGCAGATTTGGTATATGAAATCTTCAACTGGGTGATGGTACCGCTGCATGTCACTATTTTCGGCCACCTGCCACCTAGGATCTCGGACAATATAGTGACGAATTTGAGTAGCATAGATGACTGGTATGTAGAAGCCAAATTCTCATATCTCATATTTTTCGGGGCTTCTGTTCCCCCGCATGCATTGCCATTATTCATTCCCGACAAACTAGATTTTCGTGAGGTTGCTAGACAAACAGTAATCGGTGGTATAAGTAAGGAGCTCAAGGGATACTAAAAAAAGGTATGGCCACCTTTTCATGTTCAGTTAAATTCATATTCTTTGTTAGATTTTGGGCATGCTAAAGCTGAGGCAACAGCCCTGGAAGACCTAAAGTTGGTCCTTATTGAATTCAAGAAGCATGATCCACAAAGGGTCGTGAGTAATCATTTGGCCAGTTGCGGACTCAAGAGATTTGAACATGAAAATTCGGCCTTGGATGACATTTTCCGAGGCACAAGATCTTATGCCGAGATTTTAGCTCGGATACAAACCTTGGCACCTGAAGAGAGGGCTGATGTTTTGAAATTCCAAGAACATCGAAATAGTTGTCTTCCCGCAGTATTACAGGGTGAGAATCCGAGTACAACAGAGGTGAAACAAAAAGATGTCGAAGGCTCCAAGGATGTGACTCTCGGTCAAAAAAAACACTAGGACGGGGGAGAGCAAACTAAGAGTTTGAAAGCAGAGATAAAGACTCCCGACCCACCGAAGAAGAAGACTCCAGTTACTACTCTGGGACAATCAACGAAGAAAATCGGAGATCCTATCACATCAGTTACTCCCTTGCAGTCAACTCAGGGAAATATTGATGCAGGGTGGATCTTAAATGAATATTTGAGGCCTATAAGGGTGGAAGAGCTCCCTCCGAATGAGTTCTTCTTTGATAAGAATAGAAAGGCAGTGGTAAAGAGAGAATTCTATTAGGAAGGGGAATCGACAATCAAGAAATAGAAAGTTATGACTGATGGGAAGGACAAGAAGAAAGAACAGTTCACAATGGAAATAGCTGGGACATTAGGGGCATATGCCACAGCAAACCAATTTTTAGTCGGGGTTTTGAAAAACCAGCTGAAATGAAAAAATCACCTCATTAAGACCCTAGAAGCCAGACTAGCCACAGTAGTGGAGGTTGCCAAAGACCAGGTGAGTGTAGGAATAGAGAAAGCAAGGTTGGCCGATAAAAGTGAGATATAGCTGCTCAAGACTAAGCTCGAACAAGCACAACTGGTGGTTCGGAATGGTCAAATGCAAGTGGGCCAGCAAAAATATTTCATTGAATAGCTACAGGTTAGAGTGGAAATCTCCGAAAGTAAAGTGATAAATATTGAGATGTTCCAGTCATAGGCGATGGAGATTCGGAGCAGAGTCTCTGCGGCCCAACGAAATTTACTCGCCAAGGTAGAGGTGATTCGGGACAACTGTTTGCTAGTTAATCAAGTTTTGGAGAATTTATCTGCTAGAGAAAGAGAAGTTGGAACAGAACGAGATGCCTTTCAAGAGGCTGTGATAGCCACAAACAAAAGGGATTCGAGAAGTACTCCGAGGTTTACCATTTCGAAGTAGACCAGAGGAAACATTCTATTAAAAGAATGGGAACACAACATCTCGAAAGGTAAGCTACAAGCCAAGAGGGTAACAAAATCCTTATAAGAGGCTTTTGGTTCTATAGATGGTAATATGCTAGGCATTGATAGCGGAGGTAATGCCGAGGCATTGATTCAAATGAATATGGAAAAAATCTCACTTGATTTAAATGAAAAAGAGGAAAGTGATGCAGCCGAGATATCACAAGTGACTATGGCAGACATAGTCCAAATAGATAAATGTATGATTAAACCAAGTGCGCAATTATGCACTATTGACATCATAGACAAACAGATGGAAGACAGGTTTTCGCAATTAGTCGAGATTGTTACTCTTTTGAAGCCAATTGTCAAGCAGAACTATCAAGGCTGATATCTCGGCTGGTTGAAAGATGTGTCACCTGTACTGAGCACGCGCGAGGACAAGCTTCTGGCACCAAATAAAGACAGAGAAGAGGAAATGGAGCGATTTCTCTCCTCCCTATTATAACTGAAAATTTTGCAACGATTGAGATTCCATCTTATTGTAAAACTGTATAAATATACCATAGAAAAAAAGAAAAGAGGCTGGACCTTTTTGTGTCGATTGTAACAGAGGTTTTACAATTCCGTCATGACTGTGCTATGAGTTTGTTTTCTTGTATCTCATATTTTGTTTCATTTCATATTCATTTCATATTCATATCTGATGAATGCTTCGCTATAATTTAGTACAACCTCTACTATAGTGAATGAATTTTGGTTTTCTACATTGTTTACTATTTTTCCTCTATACCAGCGATCAGCAGGTATAAGACCAGTCAACACTTTCAGAATTCTATATATATTTTATGCTTCATCGGGTTATTTCTTTACATTTTTCTTCCTTTGTTTATACATGAGATTCTCCCTTGATAGGAGCCTTACTCGATAGACAACTAAATGTTTTCTCCCACCTCATACATTTTATTAAAATATAACCCAGTTACGGGAAAGAGCCTTTGATTTGCACCCCTTTTTCCTTCCTGAAACCGTAAACTCTCTTTTATACGAATGAATTGAGATAGCACTTAAATTCCCCCTGAAGTTCTCTTATTTTACTGTTCCTCCATGACTGTCCCTGTACCAACACAGCCCAATATCGAACCCGGATTATCAAATCAAATGCACATTGCCTTAAACCTTTTTGATACCATTCTTAAAATAGCCACTACCCAGGTTGAACTCGAACGTTCATGGGTAGTGATTGAACATGATATAAACATCCAGGAATAGTTGGAAGCTAGACAACGCCAACACATAAATCATCCCTAGTTTCCCTTGCCAAAGGTTGACATTTCTCTCTTCTCTACCCTTTACTCACTTTTGGATGCCTAGACACTGTACTTCTAAGCCTTAAGTATAGACTCTGGAACAACACATGTGTCAAAGAAAGATGGATGCATAGGTTCATACATACACTTGAGACGGTTCCCAAGAACTGGTATCTAGAACTAGAAGTGCACAAAGGGATAACAGATTGGGAAGAGCTCACCCGAAATTTCAGGGTATCATTTAGTTTTGATGTTGGGTCACCCTTAGTAGATGCAACTCTGCAAGTCATTCGAAGTAAGACTTTTATGGAAGAATATCAGATAAAAATAGTACCTACGTGTAGTGCAAAAAAAAAAATTGTGACAGCCCATGAACTACTGGAATGTTATAATGTTACTGAAGAAAATCAAGAGGAAGAAGATCCAAGAAATGTGCAAGTATCATAGATTGAAAGGGAGAGTATAGTAGAAGGTCTAGAACTCGAATCTAATGCATATGCGAAGCCATTAAGAGTGCGCACAGTAAATATTGGAATGAAAGAGAAACCCAAGTTCATGAATATTGGTGACTATTGGAATGATGAGACTGTTGACAAGATTGTAGACTTACTATGTGAATATCAAGATATATTTTCGACAACCTTTTCAGAGATGAAGGGGATAGATGGGGAATTAGGTGAGATGAATATCTCATTAAAACCAGATGCTAAGCGAGTAAGACAGATACCTTACCGGTTGAATCTAAAGTATAAGGAAAAAGTGAAAGCAAAGCTTGACAGAATGATAGAATGCGTGAGATTGCTGTGGTTGGGATTTTCAGTTTTCATCGGAAAAGCCACAGTGTAGTCATTAGATAGAAAACTGAAGAATGATAGAAGTTGGTATCATTAAGCTCATCGTAGAGTCCAAATGGATAATCCCAATGGTAGTTCAAGATAAGAAAACAAGAGGGTATTATAATTTGTATAGACCTAAGGAAATTGAACTATAAATGTTTACATGACCCTTTTTCGACCCCCTTTACAAAAGATGAGTTAGAAAACGTAGGAGGGCAGGAGGCCTACTTGTTCACTGATTGCTTTTCAAGATAGCATCAGATAAGATTATGCCAGAAGACAAACAGAAGATGACATTTGCGACAAAATGGGGAAGCTACCAGTACACAGAGATGTCATTTGGGTTAAAGAATGCACCTATTGTGTTTTCTAGAGTAGTTGTTGCAACCTTTAAGGAATTTATTCATAAGTTTCTTGAAGTGTACTTAGATTATTGGACTGTGTTTAGCTTATTAAAAGACCACATAGAAACTCTATGCTTGATGCTCAATAGATGTAGATGATATCATATTTTGTTAAATTCGAAGAAGTGTATTTTATGTGCACCGTCTGGGATATTGTTAGGTCATGTGGTATGAAAGCAAGGTTTATTGGTTGATCCTACAAAGATCACAATGATTGTTTGTTTTCCACCACTTACATCCATAATACAACTGAGAACAATGTTGGGTCATACAGGATATTACAGGAAATTTATTAAAGGTTATGCACATATTATAGATCCGATGGAAAATTTATTAAAGAAAGAATCTAAGTTTCAGTGGAATGAAGACTATTAGCAGGGTCTAGATGTACTGAAGTAGAAGTTAGTAACTGCACCCATTCTGGTGTTCCCATATTGGAAGAAAGAGTTTCATGTTCATGTGGATGCATCATTGATAGTGCTCGATGCAGTATTATCCCAACCAGGAGAGGGAGAGTTAGCCAATCCAATTTCCTTTACTAGAAGGAAGTTGTTGATTGTTGAGAATAATTATATGATGACAGAAAGGGAAGGATTGGCCATGGTTTATTCCTTGCAGAAGTTCAGACACTACTTGTTTTGGTCCCATTTCAATATGTATACAGACCACTTTGCATTGAGATACCTAGTGAACAAGCTAATGTTGGGGGGGAGAATGTGCAAATGGTTATTGTTCTTCCAAGAGTATGACTTTGAAGTTATTGTGAAGCCAGGGAAACTAAATGTAGGACCAGATCATCTGTCGCGAATACTAATAGGGGAAGATGCAGGGAACCTAGGCAATATTTTACCACATGTGCAATTATTTTTAGTTCAAATGGTAGATGAACACTTTGCAGGAATTGTCGAATTTTTTAGTACAAGAATTGCTCCATCCGACATGATAGTATCACAAAAGAAGAAACTAGTGATTAAAGTAGTGGATTATCAGTTGATCACAAGAAATCTATATAGGTTAGGTGTATATGGAATAATGCGACGATGTGTATTAGACCATGAAATACCAATGATCCTAGTAGAGGCACATGATGGAATTGCAGGAGGTCATTATGTAGGAAAGGAAACAACTCATAAGATATTGCACGCAGGTCTATGGTGGCCCACCCTCCATAAGAACACTAAGGAATATTATTAGAGTTATGATGGTTTCCAAAGATTAGGAAGGCCATCGTGAAGGGATGGGATGCCTTTGAATCCACAAGTCATCTTGTAGACTTTTGACAAATGGGCAGTGGATTTTATCGAACCAATTAATCCACTTGCGAGGAGAATGGGAGTCAGGTACATAATTACCGCGATAGACTACTTGACAAGATGGGAAGAGGTAGAACCAGTTAAATATTGTAGCACAGAGACATTTGTGATGTTCTTATTTGAGAACATATTACAAGGTTTGGGTGTCCTAAAGTAATTATGAGCGATCATGGGACTCACTTTTTGAACAAGAAAATTGTAGCACTGATAGAAGAGTTCTAGATTCAACATTGAAATAGCACTCTCTATCACCCTCAATCAAATGAAACTATGGAGGCCTTCAGTAAGATACTGGAGAATGTGTTGACAAAGGTATGTAATGTAGGATGGGACGACTGGGATGTAAGGATTTCTGCAGTGCTATGGGATTATAGAACTACATGCAAGAAGTTGACAGGTCAACACCCTTTATATTAGTGTATGGTCAACACCCTACATGGAATTTCTTGTACCGAGTCTGCAAATTGCTGTGATGACAGACCTTATGGATTCTAGCGCAATAGAATAAATATTACCATAATTATGTTATTAGAGAAAAACTGATTTGTTGTAGGGTTCCATTAGAAAGTACATAAGGCACGTGAAAAAGCATGGCATGACAGACACATCAAGAAGAGAAAGTTCTAGATAGGAGATTTAGTACTACTCTACGATATTAAGTTCTTAAAACATCCTGGAAAGTTTAGGATGCACTGGATAGGGCCTTACATGATCAGATTTGTGACTAAATCAAGTATTGTTCAGTCAGAATAGTCGGATGGACAAGTCGTTGAAGGACTAGTTAACGAGAGTTGGTTGAAACTGTACAAGGATGACCATCCTTTCGTGCACTAGGTGAATTGAATAGGATATGCACCATAGAAATTGTATCATAGTGTACTATAGAAATAAAAGGTGGAAAAAGAAATAAAAAAATAGGAAAAATTAAGAAACTGGTTCAGAAGAAGTAGAGAGTTGAAGAGTCCAAGCACTTAAGATTAGTAGGAAAAATAGGAAAATGTCGCAAAATAGAAGGAAGTAGGAAGAAGAGTGCACAGATGAAGGATGTAAGTTTGAGTAGAGAGAAGAGATCGCACAGAGAGAAGAGATCATGCAAAAGATAAGAGATCGCATAAATAAAAATTAAGAGAATTTATGAGGAAACATGATTGGAAAAAGCAATTATGTGAAAACATCAGTCCAAAATGATAGAGACACGTAAAAATAAATGCAAATTGTCATGAATATCATAACACACTGCTAGATATAGAAGTACATATGATGGATGATTTAGCATTAACACAATGTTAATGCATGCATTGAATGCAAAGAAATAGTGGATTAAATGGCAAGTGTAGGTGCAAAGGGAAGCTAACAACTGGCGATAAAAGTAAGTGAAGGGATGATGAGGGAAGGTTATTATTAGTTACAGTTCACATATAGAGTTGAGTTGCAAAGCCAAGATGTGGAGCCGAGCTTCAGAGCTGATTCACAGAGCCCAGTTGTGCGTAGAGAACAGTTGCATAGGAATATGGCACCACCCAAGGTAACATCTACCTCAATAGCAGTACCCAAGAAACAACAAATTCAACTAGAAGCGACACCCATGGCTGAAGAGAAACTGGAGGCATCCTACTCAACGTCGATATTACCCAAGGATTACATACCACCAAGAAAGTCGTATGCAAAAATTATCAACTTATAGAAAGACGTGAAGTATCCACTCGTGGAGTGAGAGATTCCACAGGGTGTGATTATGGAAGAAGACATGTTAGGTTTGATACCAAGTTTAAAGTAAGTTGACCATCAAATTATGGATGAGAAGAAACTTCTATAGTTGGTGCCAAGAAAGTACTTGAAGAAATACATTATCTCTAAAACTCAGATGATAGTGATAGAGCCACAAATTTGGGCTACAGGGTTGCAGAAAGTAAGCATTCTGAACCTATTCAACATACCACACTTTGGGAGGAGCCCAGAGATTAATGATTGCGTAAAAATGTTCCTAAGTTGCATGCATGGGGGATACTTGTGGCTTGATAGGAAATTATCCATTGATACAGACTTGATCATGTGCATTATCGGCCTACCATCGCAATGGGAGGACCCCTCATTGTTGTTCTCTGACAAAAAGAATGAAAAGGTTCTATCTGAGAGCATGAAGGAGAAGTTCTATACATTCTGAGGACAATGTAGGTTAGATGTTGCAAGTGTTGGAATTATTAATACAATTGAGAGGGGGTGGGGGATGAATCAGTTGTCTTTGAGCTTAAACAATTTAACTCTATTAAAATATTCTTAATCTTTCTTCAAGTGATCATCAACATTATACAACATATGGACAGTAAAAGTAAAAAGCATCAGTCACACATAAGGTATACACAGAGACAGA
>JZKD02S1709740.1:1154447-1173643 GCA_000966675.3 Picea glauca | reverse complement strand
GAAGCACCAACTCCCTAAATATTCCAGCACCAACTGGATGGAAGCACCAACTTCCTGAATGTTCCAACACCAACTGGATGGAAGCACCAACTTCCAGTTACACAGGCTCCAACCTATATAATGGAGAACATGTTTTATCCCTTACACCACCCTGCCACCCTGGTTTCTCTGGCTACAACTAGCTGGAAGTTACAACTTCCCGTGTTCAAGCTTCCACTTGAACCTCTGAGGACAACAGTCCTCCCAAGCACCTCCCAACCTCCCTAGAATATGAATGGCTAAATAAACAGTCAACTTTACAGATACATCAGTTCTTACCAATCTTTCTTTGTTCTATAAATCTGGTCTTCTACACACTGTTCTGTTGCTCTTCTCTTCCTCTGTCTATTCAGCAGGTATGCTCTGCATCAACTCGTTCTCTCATTCTTCTCTTCTTCAACTTGTTCTGTCATTCTACTCTGCTTTTGCTCTTTCTGTCATTCTACTCTGCTTCTTCTCTTTCTGTCATTCTGCTCTGCTTTTACTCGTTCTTTCATTCTGCTCTGCTTCTGCTCTGCATTTCATCTCACTCTACACATTTTCTAAGTCTCATACTACGCATCCTCTCATTTTCCCTTTCTTACTGTTTCATTCATTTTCCATCCAGAATAGCCAACCATACAAAGTCTGTCTCATTTTCTTTTATACACAACTACATGATGGTTCAACTTCCCAACTCCTTAGGAAAAAGAAAGACAATTGTCCGAGCAACTGAAACGCCAACTGAAACGCTAACTGATTTGCAATCATGAGTCTGTTTCACTAATAGATTTGTAACTGAGGGTTTAACTGTGAGAGAGAAAAATAACCTTCCGATCATATTCCAATTTATCTCCACCCTTGGATGAACTTTATTAATCTTGCCTTTAAGTCGGGTTTCGGCATTTCGGCATTCCTGATGTTCAATGTTCTTGTCACTTACAAATCCCGATCCACGAAATTCCGTAAAGAAGTCGAATCAATGATCCAGATCATATCTTGATCTGACGGTTCATATTACATCGTGATATTGGGATTCCTGATGTCAATAATCTTTGACATGTCCAACTCTCGATCCCCTAAACTTCGACAAGAGCTGGAATCAACGGTCCAGATTCAACCTTAATCTGACGGCTCAGATTACATCGCGATTTCACATATCGCAATATCAAGATTCCTGATGTCCATAATCTTTGACATGTCCAACTCTCGATCCCCGAAACTCTGACAAGAGCTGGAATCAACGGTCTAGATTCAACCTTAATCTGACGGCTCAGATTACATCGTGATTTCACATATTGCGATATCAGGATTCCTGACGTCAATAATCTTTGACATGTCCAACATGTGATCCTCGAAACTCTGACATGGTGTACGTCTGCTGACATCACATCTGTTAAATAACTGCCACGTGTCACCCTGATTCCTGAATTACATGTGCTTGGCATGTTGAATCAATCTGACACTTGTCATTACCTGGTTGTGCAACATGTTCCTAGCTGACGTGGTTTGCTGACGTGAGTCATATCGATGGTTCAGATGTGATCTTGATTTGACGGCTCAGATTACGTCGCGATTTTTCATATCGCGAAATCGGGATTTCTGTAGATGAAATTACTTGTCATCTCCAACTTGCGATCCCCGAAATTATGACAGAGAGTCGGATCAATGGTTCACATAACCCCCTGAGATGGACAGTCCTCCTGCTTTTGAGATTTGTGAGCCCTCTACTCCTTTCACTTTTAAAGATCATGCAGGTTTTCCTCAATCCAACGGTGGTCAGACCCTGCGCTCAGATCTAATGCCTGAGATCTATCCTCCTCTTCAGCGCGCTCTTCTTGTCTTTATTCAGATCTGACGGCCCTCATGCTGTCGGGAATTTTGGATGGGATCCAACGATCAGAAATGCTTCTCGAGCCTTCGATCATTTTTTCAATGTTGCGTTGCCTTCGATCATTCGATCTTCCTTGACTTATATTCTATTTGCTTGTTGATCATCGCTATTGTACTCAAGCCATCATTACTTCTATAATTGCCATCAATGACAAGCATTCACTGTCTATTAAATATTTGACATTCGTTGTCTATTAAATATTTGCCAACAACAAGCATCTATGACCCAACCATACAATTCATGACACAATCCTTAGCTTTTAAACTGTTAAGAAAGTGTATAAAATACCAAGTACCAACATAATTCATAGCGGCAGTTGAAAGGTATGTCGAGGGAATCCAGCTGAACTGGGTGACATTATTACTCAACCAATTCCTGATTGATTGTGAAGAGACACGGGATAAAGGTACTGAGTTCCAATATTCCTGGATCTTAATTCTAATTGCACTATCAACATGGAGGGAGCCATATGACACATAGTTTTTGGGAGTAAGGGATAATCCATTTCTAGCTACACGATATCAGAACTTATGGAATACTATGCACAAGGTGTGACAAATGGAAAACAACGTTGCCTTTTATATTTATAAAGAAACCATTAGAGACAGCATTGAGAGGACACCTCCCATATCACCACAGGTGGTCGAGGCATATAAGGAAGTTACGTGCTTTAAGGTAGGGCACCACCATATGTATGTACAAGTGAAAAAGGACCCAGATCAACAATGGTTTCCCAAATAGTACATGTTAACGGAGGATGAGATGGGCCATATCATGGTATATTGGGATTATGAGTGGAAGATTCTACCAGTGGAAACAGGTCCCTCAGAGAGACAAAACCTGAAAGTACAAGAGATAAATGATGGTGAAGAAGAAGGAGCTAAACAGGAAAGAGAAAATGGCACTCAAGAAACAACCCATAAGACATCACCATGCACAGATAAGAAGCGGAAAGAACCAGAGGCAGGAAAATATGTACCACAATGGACGAAATGGAAATTCATCAAGGAAGTGGCCATCCAAGCCTTGATAGAGGAAGAATTGGAAAAGATAGGTGATCAAGTTAAATAAGTCACATATTACGCATTTTAGTGTCTGACACACCAGTAGGAAGAAATACACAGAAATATGCAGGAGAATATGATTGAGTTGTGCCAATTGTTCAGAGTAGCATATATCGCACTAGTATGGCAAATAGAGGATGAAGAGGAAACATGAAATACAAATAATGGGGAGATAGGAATGACAATATCTGAGTTATTAGAAGTAGAAGGTGAACACAAATTGATCAAGTTAGCAACAAGGGTGGTAGAGTTCCAAACAATAGAGATGCAGGAACAAGAAAGAGCACTAGGTCATATTGACTTAGTCTTATCTCAACTAACGATAGATGAATTGCAAGAATTGCAGACGAGCATGATGCAAGAGATGAATTTGCACACAAAAAAGACATCTAACAAATTGGTTAAGGTTATGACAAAGAATGTATCCTTGGATATGGAATACAACAAATTCATGAAGGAGCGGGATGAGGCCATGAAAAAGGTCGAAAGGATGCAACATGCATTCAAGCAGGTCTATAAAGAACTCCTAGAGGCTTGGATAGAGAATGAGGCATGAATTGAAGAAAAAGTAACAAATATAAGCGAAGTTATTCAAGCCTATTGCTCACATATAGTTGAATTAGAAGTGCATATGACACCAAGTAATCCAGCATAATAAAGGGAGAAAAGGGAACAAACGATGACCATAGTTGTGGAGAGAATAAAGAACATAGAGGTAGAATGTGCTAAGCTCTATGCAGAAACCATGGTCGTCTGGATGTAACTAACTGAATATAGGGAGAGACAGGAGATCATCCATAAGATACAGTTTGTGTAGGAAAAAGTGTAGAAGTTCAAAGAAGTAATGGGCACATTACTGCCAGTAGAAGTGATAATGGCAATAGAAGAGAACATGAAACTGTATTAAAAAATGAATTAGCTAAGAGAAGAGCATCAAGATCACATGCAAAATATTGAAGTACTACAAGAAGAAGCCTATAGGGTGACAGCGGCCTTAGAATCCACTCAAGGTATAATCAAACAAGAAGTCGAAGAAAGTGTTGAGAAGATGTAGGCTCAGGTGACTATCAAAACAATCAACACAATTTTGCAGAAGGAGATAGAGGTAAAGGATAAGGCCAGGATAGCAAAGGAGACATTTGAAAAGTTCATGGCGAACTGGAAGAAGGCCTGAGTGGCTTAGGAAGAGACACATGTGAGTGTTGGGGGCCTGTTGGATAGGTGTTTTGGATAATTTTTTATAAGTCTTGGGAATCGCACAGGAACTGATCACACGATATTTTGGCTAAGGAGCGGCGCATGCAGGAAAAGCATTTGAAGCATGTTCGGGAGTCAGTGTGCAAAAGTAAGAAAGTAGTTAGGATTTTGGGACATTTTTTCCACATTGTAAAGGAATTGGCCCTTTTGTAAAACTATAAATGGTAATGGTTTTTTGGGTATAAGTAGTTTGCTAGTGAGATTTTTGTCATGAATATATTTTGAGTTCGTCAGTTTTGGGAGAGGTTTTGAGGTATGACTGAGGAGTGAGGCTAGCACTGCAACATGACGACTAGTCAGGTTTGAGTAATGGTTACTTTTTCATATTTCTGTAAGCACAGTGTGCAGTTGTAAGGATACTATAAATGAATAATATAAGAAGCCAATCGTTGTGAATGCAGCCCAGATTGGGGTGAACCATGTTAAAACTTGTGTCTTGATGTGATGTTATGTGTGTGTTGTGGATAGCATAAAATGGTTAGTATTATGAATATATTACAGATATTGTGCAGTGATGATGAAAGATTAGTATTCTGAATGTGCTATTCATATATGTTATCTTAATGTCACACACTAAAGTAATTGGTAAATGAATGAATTATAAGTAAAGTAATTTCACACACATAGTATGTTGCATGATAAGTAACTATTAAGTAATGAAACTAGCACACACAGTAAGAACATGATGAATTCCTCACTTCCCCTCATCAATGTGGAAACTTGGTTTCTGCAGCCCCTCTAGATGCCTCGAGTGATACTTCACTTGCTTCCAAGTGATGCCAAAAGGGCTAGTGTCTAATGGTTTTGTTGGTGTATTGATGATTAACCCTGGGTCTTCCCACTATGCACCAACAATGATCAATAGTACTTTACCTTCCTTTTCTATATTTTTATCCTTTCCTTCCTTGTTATAGTCCTTGGAGCTCTTTTGTGTAACTTCAATCCTCTTTTTCTTCTTTTTTCCTAGGATGTATATGTTATTTGGTATTATTGTTGTTGTTGCAACCAATCTTCTTGATTCTTCTTCTCCGTTTTCACATTTTTTGGAGTCAAAATTAAGATTGTATCCTTGATCACACATTTTACTGATACTAAGGAGATTATTCTTCAAATTTTCAACTAGTAAGACATTTGTTTCTTTAACATTTTCACTTCCTAGGCTCACTACACATTTTCCAAGTATTTTGAAAGAGGAGTCATTTCCAAATGAAACACTGCCACTTTTTCCTTTCTTTAAGATGATGAATTTGTTTTGGTCCCTGGTCATGTGTGTTGAGCACCCACTGTATATGTACCATTCATCTTCTTTATTTTCAACAATTAATGCTAATAGAAAATCTTCCTTTCTTTGTATTCTCTTTCCTTTTCCATACTGTGGTCAATTTTATGATAGGAGCATCTTCTTTCATATATCTGCAATCTCATGCTTTGTGACCAAGATTATTGCATTTGTAGCATACAATGTTATGATCCATCAGTGGATAAAATGGATTTTAATTTCTGTTGACAAATCCAATGAGCATTTTCAGATCTACTATTTACATGATTGTCACTTGGATATCCATAATCATTTATGTTTCTTATATAGTTGTTTCTTGCATTGATTTTGCAGTGAATTGCTTTGTGTCCAAAGTTTCTGCAAGTATAACAATGACCAAGAAAAATGTTCTCATGCCTGGTATAAAAGGACCTTATTGGTGTCTCACTGCTTCTAAATTTTGATCTTTTGTTCGTGCTGGAGGTGTCATGTTCTTTTTGTTCTTCAACCCCATTTTGTTTCTTGATTCCACTTCTTAAGGAATTTGCATAGTTCCTAGAATTTCCTTCATCTTCTATGTCTTCTTTGTCTATGTCTGCCATCTTCAATTTTTTGTCATATCCAATTCATGTCTTATCGGTAGGTGATATCTATTTGCTAAGCATTTCATATAATGTTCCAATACTTCTTTCAAATTTATTCAACTTTTTCATTGTCAACATCAACTGTTTTCTTGTGTGATACAATTATGCTTTTAATTTCTCATAGTCTCCTAATTGCAAGTTCTTAATTGTATTTTCAAACTCATGATTCACTTCTTCACAATTTATCAATTCGTATTTTAAATCTCTATTTTTGTTTATGATCTGGATATTTTCTTCTTCAACATGCTTCAATTTTTCAATATTCTCTTCATCTTCCTGTTCACTTTATGTGATGTCTTCACTTCCCCAGAAAGATTATATGTTTCTTTCTTTGGTTTTTGCATAAGACTCTTCTTCATAATTGATTTTATCTATTTTAGAAATGTTGTGGTCAACATTTTGAGTTTCTTCAGTTATGAAGAGATATTCCCTTACCCCCTTTCTTCTCCATTGCTTCCATCTAAAGAACTGTTGTCCTCCTTGGAGTAAATAATATTTTTCTTGTGGAATCTTTTGTTTTCTTCAAAAGGGAATTTCTTAGTATAGTGTCCTATTCTACCACAATTGAATCATTTAAAAGGTAACTTACCTTTGTATTTCCTGGTTCCCCTCTTGAGATTTCTTACGAAATGTTCTTCTTCTTCATCTGATTCATCGCTTGTTCTTTCTTCTACCTTATGTTCTTTTTTCCTTGTTTTCTTCCTGGCTTGAAAATTTTCTTCTCTGTTTGGCTATCCATTTTCTATATATGTTCTCATTTCATATGTTTTGAGAATCCCATGTAGTTCATCCATTGTCATTTTGGTCAAATCCCTATGTTCATCAATGGTCGAGACCTTGGCATCATATCTCAAAGAAAGTGATATCTACACTTTCTGTACAACAAAGGATTCTTTGAATTCTTATCCTAATACTCTGATGGCATTGACAATTTCATCTGTTCTGAGCAAATAAGTTGAAATATCTTCCTTTTCATCCATTTTCATATTTTCAAACTGTGCTCTATGTCATTGAAGCTTGACCTGCTTTAATTTTGTATCGCCTTCATAAATATTTTTAAGTTTATCCCATGCCTCTTTAGATGTGTTGAAACTCATCACCTTGTTATAAATAGTTGGTTTCAATACACTTATGATAGCATGCATATCCTTTGAATTATAGCTCGTCAATTTCTTCTCATCTAGATCGATTGGAGTATTTTTTGGAACTTTGTAGCCATTGACAACTGAGAGCCATATATCCACTCATATAGCTGTCAAGTAAGTTTTCATTATGTTTCTCCAATATGCATAATTGTTTCCATCAAATGGTAGAATCCCACTTGGAATGTGGCCTTCCATTGTTTGTCACGATCTTTCCTTTTGGTGATTAAACTGTTCTAAAGGTAACCTTCTCTAGTACCAATTGTTGATAATGAGAGGCAGGGTGAATCAATATCAAGTACAATTTAGCACTTTTTAAAATTCAAATTTTGAATCAAATAAATGCATCCCAATATACAATAAAGAGTAGAATAAGAAATACACAGTGCAAAACATATTTACATGGAAATACATAGAATGTTTTTATTATATAATAACAAGTTTACATTCAAAGGAAGCTACAACTACCTAGATTATATAGCTTCAACTGGAATGAGGATCCAACACCCTTTCCTTGCCCTTTCCTTTCACTTTCAAATATATATATATATATATATCTATATATATATATATATATATATATATATATATATATATATATATATATATAAGAGAATCAACCTGTCATTGTCACTGTCATTATCACTGAATTTATCACTATCATTGTCTCTATCACTGTCAGTGATACATCATCATCATCAGAATGGGTCCACATAGAAATCCTAGGTCCACATGGGTCCACATATAAACCCCAACATCGCTTCTAAATTTATCTCGAACACATGTTTGGGACTAGTTTATGGATTAGTCACAAACCCCAACTTCAAAAAAGTATAACTCTGTACCTGTAACGAATCAAGGTATGAAACGTGTACCCAATATTCTTTGATATCTTCTTTTATATTCATCCAATTTTCTCTACTTGACTCATCCCTAAAAAATATTTATAGCAAAAATGGAAAAACTTGCTGAATTTTGTCCTATTCTGGAGAGTGGATTTTTACAAAATTCCACATGCTCAATATTTGATATCTGATTATGAAACTCACATAAAATATACCAAAGACTCTACTCTTTCCAATGCAATTAGTCTCATATAATGTGTATCCTCTATGAATTTTATGATTGTTTTACCTAGAACACCTTTTTTAGACTAGTCAAAAACCTTATCATCCATATAGTGTATCTCCAAAAGTAAAACAACCTAGAAACTGAAATTTGTACCACAAGTACCTTGATATAACTTCTCAACATCCTCCAGTTTTCACTATCTTAATCATTATAGAAAAAAATATATATAGAAAAAATTCCAAGATGACATCTTCCCTTGGAATTTCACCCTTCTTCACTTCATCTCCCTCTGAAATTCTCCACCAAAAGTGTGCTCAGATATCACAATATTAAATTATTAAAATGAGAGGTTCTTAATTTGTATGTATACCCTTCCAAGCACTCCCTTTACTTAAATTTAGGGTCGACCTATAACTTCTTGTTTGCAACAGTTTTTAGGGGAAAATTCACATGATAATATTTAAGAGGGCATGTCTTCTCAAACATGAGGAGCCACATGGCGTGCCACCTACCATTCGAAATGACTTGATGAGGGATATTAATCCATGGATATTTTTCATGCATTTGCAATTTCCTTCATACTCTTTTTCTTCTAAAAATTGTGGGGCTTCTTGTGGTCTTCTTCAAAGCGTCTTCCCATGAGGTCCATGCCTAAAGATACACCATAAGGGGACCACTTTGGAGACTTCTTCATGATCATAAATGACTCAATTTTACATCAATGAAAACACCATTCAACAGGGTGGGTCCATATAAAAAAAAATCTCATGAGAGAGGGGTACCACTATGATCAGTGCGAAGAGAGGAATCTAGTGGGACAGGTCCCAAATAAGGGTGTCGGTGGGACCACTATACTCTTTTTTTACTCCTACAAAGTTATGCTTTCATCTAAATGAAATAATTCCCAAATTATTAATAGTTAAAATTGTGTAGGAATTTCACAGCCTGGATGTAGGAAGCAAGGTTGCGCACAATGGATGTGAAAAATGTCCACTCTCTTACTATTCTATTTTTGTTCTATTATGTGTTGATAGAAAGTGTTATGGTTTTGAGGGTTCCTATGGAAAATGGATTTCCATGTGCTATAGTCTCTAATATACCAACGGGGTCCAACAGTAGTACTTGACCCAGTATCTCAGGGCTCTAACCAAGGAGGTTCAATCGTACCCTTATCTGTACTACGTGATTACCCAGGTACATGAGAGTAGTCTTCACTGGTATTGTTCTTGATGCCACTATTGTAATCAGGTGTTCAATTGGTTGATCTACTACTGGTTTCAGGAGATGTGTAGGACTCCCTATATACCTAAGGGTACATGGGAGTGAATGGCCATGTATAGGTGTTGTCTAATGTGGTACTACTCAAAGGGGTACCAATAGGGTTACAGAGGTTTAAAACTAGGTGAAACAATGTGTTTATAGTAACCAAGTGAAACTATGTGTATTTCATACATGTATTCTTCCACAACCACAGTTTTACTCACCAAACAACAAATCACTATGCTTTAAATATGTCGGCACACATCTATAGACTAATTTTTTTTTTTCTAAAAATTTGTAGAGGAAAGGGGTCGAATACCACTTGTAAAGTACTAGAAGGAAATATGCAGAGATTGTTGGCATATTTACAGACAAAAGGCAGAGTATGCTTGTTTGTCATTAATGGAAAGAACAGCACCGCGAGAGTATACTTGTTTTCCTATGATAGGAAGATCAACAGCGCAGCATTGATGGCATGGAAAGAACAAAAGCATAAGCTCATGAGGAGGAGAAACAATGATCATTGGATCACCCATCCTGAATTCTTGATGGTCGTCAGATCTGAATTTAGACAGGAGGAGCACGCAGAAGAGGAGAACAAATCTCAAATGTTAGATCTGAGTGTTGAGGACCAACCTCCGTCGGATCCTATATAACTGCGAAGAGGATAAGGTTGAGCCATCCTCCAACTCCACGAAATATGAAGTCACAAAATGATCTGATTCGTTGGATCTAGAGGACACATGGCGAGAGACCAGAATTTCACTGACTGGAAAGTAAAAGGAAGGAGGTGATCTAACCTCCAAAGTCACGAAACATGAATTCGTGACATGATCTGAGCCATCGGATCAAGGAGAGATTTGGACTGTTGATTATCTAGGGAGATGAGACGCAAATTCGTGAAACTCAAAATCACGATTTGATCACAGTCATCGATCAAAGGGAGAGCGTGGACCGTTGATCTAGCATGACGAAGAATGAAGTCTGAGTTTTATAAGAAGAGATCTGGATCATTAAATCACCAAGGTTCATGGGCCGTCGATCTGGAGTATTTCGGAGTTTCACAAGTTGGGATTCTCAAGGCAACTCACATCAAGAAATCGTGATACGTGAAATTGTGAAGCACCTTTTTTCTTGACCCTTGGTCACACTTGGAGGTCACATCGTCGAAGGATTGAAGGAGGAGCTAGCACGTCGTTAGGATCCACATCGGATATCATCGATATCATGAAGCGCTCGTTTGATTAGCAAGTGGTCACAGCCAGTGGTCACATCAACGAAAGATTGGGGAAGGAGATAGCAAAGCTAGGCTCCATTTTGGAGTTTCGCATTTTGGGAGTTTGGAAGGAACTCACAGCAGGAGGTCGCGATATGCAAAATCGAAAAATCACTTTATGTTTATCATTCGGTCACAACCAGTGGTCATATGGGATAAATGCAAGACCATGCGGATGTAATCCAATGGTGTTGGTTAATTGGGAATTTGATCGAAGGGATACTATTTTACCTCATGGTTAATTGTTCAGTTATGATTCAGTGAGCAGAACTGAATCATAGTTCTTGGAAGTTTGGAAATTCAGTTGCTGATGTGTTTCCTTGGAGATTCGAGGTGTAACGAAATAGGTGGGAGATCATAAAAGAGATTTGCAGTGACTATGTGAGGTTGGATTTTCTCATTGAAAAATGAGTTGAACTGGGAGAAAGGAAAATCACAGTATGCAGAGTGTGAGATCAAACTCAGAGATGAGAAACAGAAGTTGAACATAACAGAAAAGGTGAATAGAGAAGAATGAACATAACAGAAAAGGTGAATAGAGAAGAATGAACACTTACCAAAGATCATGAGAGGAACAGAGAAAGAAAAGATAGAAAGAGACAACAAGTCAAGCCAAGTATGAACAGAGCATAAGAATAGTGAAGCAGAGAAGAATTGCAGAACAAAGAAGAAGAGGTAAGAATTGAAATATCTATATTGTTGGTTATTCAATCATTTATTTATAATTAGGGAGGTAGGGTGGTGCTAGGGAGGACTGTATTCCTCTCTTATTCAAGTTGGTGATTGAATACTGGAAGTTGAAGCTTTCATCTAGTTGTGGCTAGAAAACAGGGTGGCAGGGTGGTGCTTGGGAAAACACAAAGTTTTTTGTATGCAAGTTGGTGCTTGTATAAGTGGAAGTAGGTGCTTCCATCCAGTTGGTGTTGGAACACTCAGGGAATGGGTGTTTCCTTCTAGTGGATGCTAGAGAAATCAGAGGGTTGGTGCTCTCAACAAGTTGAAGCTTGTAAAACAGAGGTAGTAGCCTCACATTGAGTTGGTGCTCAAAGATAGATGATGTACAGAACTTAAAAGAGTGCCTATCATTCAAAGAAGAATAGGTATTCTCCCTTTATGGTTTGTTTTCATCGTGAAAATTTGTCTTTGTGCATATCTTATCTGTGACTGATGTTCATTATTTATGTTGTTCATATCTTGTATAATATTGATGGTCACTTGGAAGAGATTAAAAAATGTTTGAATAGTCATATAATTGTTTAAACACAGTAACAACTGATTCACCCACCCCCCTCAGTTGTCTTAGTAATTTCAACAATTTGTATTAGATCCAGGATCCTTTTATGTAAAGGTAGATCTGTAAGCTTAAACATGAAAAGTCATGAAGGGACTTTAGCCAATAAGCCTCCTATGTTTGATGGAACAAATATTTCCTTCTGGAAAGTTAGAATGAGAAAATACATAATGGCCTTAGGTGTTGATGTTTGGGATGTAGTAGAAACTGGATATATAAAGCCTGTTGTGCTAGCTTCTAAAGATGATAAGTTAAAATTTAGTTTCAATGCAAAGGAAATGAATGCTATCTTGAATAGACTTTTTGAAGTTGAGTTTGTAAAGGTGATGCATCTTGAATCTGCCAAAGCAATGTGGGATAAACTTATTAGCAGTTTTGAAGAAAATGAGAAAGTAAAAGATGCCAAACATCAAACATATAGATTGAAATTTGAACAACTAAAGATGAATGAAGATAAAACAGTTAGCAAGTATTTTTTAAGAGTTGACGAACTTGTGAATGCCGTGAAGGGTCTTGGTGAGAAGATTGAAGAATCATTTTTAGTTCAGAAGATTTTAAGATCTTTTCTTGATAAATTTAATCCAAAAGTCTTTGCAATAGAAGAACTAAATGATCTTAAAACTCTATCCATTGATCAACTCCTAGGAACTCTAACTGTATATGAAATGAGAATTAGCAAAGATAAATCCATTACTAGAGAAGCATCTTTTAAAGCAGACAAGAATATTGATTCAGAACTAGATGATATTGAGGCAAAATTTGTGAGAAGGTTAAGGAAAGGATCAGGCAAATACCAAGGAAAGATTCCCTTCAAATGCTTTAACTGTGGTAAAATAGGTCATTTTTCATCTAAGTGTCCTCACAAGAAAAAGGACCTAAAGGACCAGAACTCTGATGATGAAAAGAAATACAAATTTAAGAAATACAGTAAAAAGAAAATCTTGTGTGCAAACAATGATGACTCCTTAGAATACATGGATAGTGATTCATCCCGTGAAGACAAAGTGAATGATTTTATGCTTATGTCTATGGGAGATATTGATGATAAAAACACAAGAGGTGACATGGATGATGAAGAAGCTGTGGTGGATATGGAAGGTGAATTAATCAGTGATTTGGAAGAAATTGACTGACTCAGATGTAAGAAGAGAAAACAAAAACAATTGTTGATGCAGTTTAAAATGAATGGTAAAAAACCTGATGAAGACTTTTCCTTACTAAAAGTGGAGTTAGAAGAGGCAAAGAAAATAAAGTACATAGGTGAAACATAACAATAGTTATGAGCATAACAATCGTTATAATTTGTTATTCAATGAACCAGAATGTTACATCTGCCATAATTATGGACATAAAGTTGTAGATTGTCACTTAAGGAATTATAAGCCAGATTTGAATCCCACTACTGAAAATTTCAAGGTTTGGAAGAAGAAAGAAGATGATAAGTGTGTACTAGTGTTATCAGCCCAAAGACAAAAGAATCCCTGGTATATTGACAGTGGATGTTCCAAACATATGAATGGAGACAAAAGTAAGTTTCTAACTCTAAGTAAAAGCAAATCAGAGAATGTAACTTTTGGAAATTATGCACCAGAAAAAATAAAAGGTAAAGGAATAGTAAGTTTGAGTAATGGAAAAGGAAAAGATCAAGATGTATTGTTTTTATATGGTATGAAACATAATCTACTAAGTCTCAATCAAGTTTTTAACAGAGGATGTGAAGTTGTTTTTACTTCTAAAGATTGTAAAATAAAGTCTGTGA
Source organism: Picea glauca (assembly GCA_000966675.3). Classification (NCBI taxonomy): domain Eukaryota; kingdom Viridiplantae; phylum Streptophyta; class Pinopsida; order Pinales; family Pinaceae; genus Picea; species Picea glauca. Next base: position 1,159,709 of record JZKD02S1709740.1, on the reverse strand, counting down.
ATTCAGGACAGTTGGTTGCAAAAGGGATAAGAACAGAAAACAATGTCTATGTGTTAAAAGAAGAAAAAGAAGAATGCCACTTAATCAAGTAGGATGAAAGTTGGATATGGCATAGGATACTTGGACACCTAAATTTTGATCATATAATCAATCTTAAAAACAATGGGGCGGTAAAAGATCTTCCAAAGATATCAAAGCCATATTGATTTTGTTTGTAAACCTTGCCAAATAGGAAAGCTTAGTCGGACATAGTTCAAATCTAAAAAATTTCCTTCAACGGAAAAACCTCTCTAGTTAGTACATATGGATTTATGTGAACCATCAAGGAAAGAAGGTACAGGAAAAGAAAAACTAATTTATGTTGATTATTGATGATTATTCTAGACTAACATGGGTTTCCTTTTTGAAGGAAAAATCTGAAGCATTTGAAAAATTCAAAGTGTTTAAGGATCTGACTGAGAATCAAACAAGAAAAAGATTGAAGGTAGTAAGGTCTGATAGAGGAGGAAAGTCTAGTTCATGGAAATTCAAAGAGTTTTGTGATAAACATGGGATCAAAATAGAGTACACTATTCCAAGGACTCCACAACAAAATGGAGTAGTTGAGAGGCAGAATAGATCAGTTCAGCAGATGGAAAGATCAATGATGAATGAAAGGAATATTGCTCAGACATATTGGGTGGAAGCAATCCATATAGCTTTTCATATCCTTAACAAAGCTCATCTCAGGCCACACAATGATAAGACTCCTTATGAACTATGGTTTGGATGACCTGCTTCAATCAAGCATTTTAAAGTTTTTGGGAGTAAATGTTATATCAAGAATAATGATGAAAATATTGGCAAATGTGATGACAGGGTTGATGAAGATATCGTCTTAGGTTATGCTACAAATAGTAAAGGATACAAATGTTATGATAAGAGGCTGCATAAATTGGTTGATTATATCAACATAAAAGTTGATGAAGAAATACCGGTACAAAATGTAAGCAGTGTTGAACCAAGCACATAAGATATATTTGAGGATGAAGATGAACATGTCCAAGGATCAAAAAGAGAAGAATATGAATCAGATGAAGATACAAATACTCAGGCTAACACAAATCAGCAGAAAGAAACAAAACCACCTCTTAGAATTGTTAGAAAGAATCATCTTGAAAATCAGATAATTGGAGATATAAATAAAGGAGTTCAAACAAGAAGGAAATTGATTGAAGACTCAGAGAAATCTCAGGTTGTGTTTCTATCTATGATTGAACCTAAAAAAAATTATGAAGCCAACAAGCATGATGATTGGATTAGAGCTATGAATGAAGAGCTTGATCAGATTGAGAAGAACAATACTTGGGAGCTTGTTCCTAGACTTGAAGATAAGAATGTAATAGGCTCCAAATGGGTGTTCAAAAATAAAATGAATGAAAAAGGACAAGTTGTTAGGAATAAATCCATATTGGTCTATAAAGGGTATGCACAAGTTGAAGGATAGGATTTTGATGAAACCTTTGCACCAGTGGCAAGATTAGAAGCCATCAGAATGTTTCTTTCATATTCATGTCATAAGAACTTTAAAGTATATCATATGGATGTTAAGTCAACATTTCTTAATGGAGATCTAGAGGAAGAAGTATATATGGAGCAACCTGAAGGATTCTCATTGACAGATAATCCTGACTATTTCTACAAGCTGAAGAAGGCTTTATATGGACTGAAATAAGCACCATGAGCTTGGTATTATAGATTGGACAAATTTTTACAAGACAAAGGGTTCAAGAAAGGTATTGTTGACAACAATCTCTACATTAAGTCTGAAGGTGATGATTTACTAGTTGTTTTGGTTTATGTAGATGACATTATTTTTGGTTGTACTAATGATTCCTCTGTCCAGTGGTTTGCTAATTCTATGCAAACAGAGTTTGAGATGTCCATGATAGGAGAAATGTCATACTTTCTTGGTTTACAAGTAAATAAGAGTTATGCAGGAAATTTTATCACTCAAGAAAAATATTTGAAAGAGATGTTGAAGAAGTTTCAGATGGAATATTCTTCCCCTGTTAATACACATATGGTGATTGGTTGCAAGCTCGGTAAATATGATATTTCACCTGATGTTGATCAAAGGACATATTGATCAATGATAGGCAATCTTTTGTACATCACAACATCCCATCTTGATATAATGCAAGTTGTTGGAATGGTAGGTCGTTATCATTCTGCTTCTAAACAATGTCATTTAGTAGTTGTAACAAGGATATTCAAATATTTGAAGGGCACAATGACTTATGGTATGTGGTATCCTAGAAATCAGAATTTTCAGTTAACTGCTTATTTAGATAATGATTGGGAAAATTTTGTGGATGAGAGAAAGAGCACCAGTGGAGGTGAATTCTTCCTAGGTGACTTGTTAGTAGCATGGATTAGTAAGAAGCAGAGATGTATTTCCTTATCAACTATAGAGGAAGAGTACATTGTTGTTGCTACTTACTGCACTTATATTTTATGGATGATACAAACTCTTGCAGATTTGAAGGTAACTTATACTGATCCTATCCCACTTCATTGTGATAACACCAATTCCATTAGTGTCTCCAAGAATCCTGTACTTCATTCAAAGACTAAGTATATACCAATAAAACACCATTTTCTCATAGAATAAGTTACAAAAAAATTTGTTTAGTTGAATTAAACTCCTACCATAGAACAGATAGTTGACATCTTTATTAAACTGTTAGCAATGATACCTTTTGGATATCTTCGTCAGAAGTTGGGGGTTATATCTACTTTTTTCTAATCTGTTCACCTTGTTAGGGGGAGTATGTGCTTGTCTCATATCTGATAACTTTGAGATGTACTGCAACAGCTCAAGGGGAGCATGCTTCTTCTTTGACATTAATGTCAAAGGGGGAGAAAAAGTGTGGTAATGGTAAGGATGCTACAGTGGTAAGGATGCTATAGTGGTATGGTTGGATGTCCAGGTGTTATAAGCCTAAATTGCACCACACATGCTTACCTGGCATCGAGCCAACTCATATCCCTTCTTTGCCAAAACTCTACTGAAAGACTCTTTGAAAATCCTCTTGTGTTAAGGCCCATGTGCCCTAACTCATTACTACATGTGTGTACATGTTGGTTGACTCACAACAACCCACGTGTACCTACAAAAGCACGAAAAAAGGAAAGTTGTCGATGGAACAAAAAGCTATGGGTGAGTTAACTAAAACTCCTGTACATGCATGGCCGAGGGTTCGTCCAAAAACCTAGCTCCTTCTAGCCTATAAAAGAAGGGGTAGGGGTACCATTTGAAGAGGAAAAAATATAGCAAAGAAACTCTGCCCATTTACGTATTCCATTGTCCCAACCCTTTAGCCTTTCCTTGTGCCAAAGGAGATTTAACACAAAGCAGTTGAAGGACAGAAGAAGAGGATCCCGGGATCAGGTTCAAGGAGCAGTGGCCAGTCTCAACTTTTGTAAGTTGACTCACTTTAAGTAATAAAGAGAATGTTTTTCCCATCCCAATTCATGAACTGTCTATGGTTTGATTAGTTTATGTTTGATTTCTAACCCTTGAGTATAGAAGTAGCATGCATGCATAGTTGTTGTTTGTCTTGAGTGCAGGTCATCTTTGGAAGGAGCATTGCGAACAAGTAATCAATCACAACAGAGGACCGACATCGAACACCAGTAATAAGGTAGGTGGTCCTTTCCATGCATTTACTGAGAAAAGGGGATTTAAATCTAGGGATGTACGTAGAAAGTAGTTTCTATTCGGTCTAATCTACATGCAAAGTCTGAACTCTATTTGCTAGTCTGTAGGGTGTTTTTCAGAACAACAGACTTGGCGACCGTACTGGGGAGAATACTCTTTAGGGTTCCTATAATTTTTATTTAAGTTTTTGGGTAGTTTAAAGACTAGGTTTTCTTTTTTTTTCTTTGCCTGTCTTTTCTTTTCGTTTCTGTAAGGTATGAGCTAGCAGGGAGTCTGGTTTTCCATACCAGCTTTCCCTGACTTTTGCTTCACTATATTTTTTGGGACACACAGAGGTACACGCAGCCTGCATAAGGCCTGAACGCATGTACCCGCACCCTATCCTCTGACAACCCACGTGTGAATGTTAGCTGTAAAGATAGCAGTAGCGTGTAGGAGTTCAGAGAACCTTAGAGGTAGTCCTCCTCTTCCCTGTCATAATCACACATTCTCAGGGGGTTTTCTAGAATTATGTCTGAGTCTTGTTTACTAACGGTCCTATCTTAGATTGTTTTTTGCCTTATTATTTTTCTTTGCATTATTTGTTTTTCTGTTAGAAAGAGTATACAAGCCTTCAAGGGATCTTGGTTATCAATACCAGAGGCCTCTTCCTGGTCTCGCCTGTTTGTTTTCATATTTTTCCTTAGAGTTTAGATATACACGCAGCCTGTACAAGGTCAGCCCACGTGTACACGCCTTCTATATCTGTTCAACACGTGTTTGCACACGTGCTGTTTGAGTGACAGTCGAGTGCTTGTACAGGCTACTTTTTGTTCAGGGTGGGGCAGTCATCCCCTCCTTTGATAAGAGGTATTCCTCTCATGTGTTTGAATCTATGTTTGAATAGTCAGTAGCTTAGGCTTCATCTTACCCTTATCCTACTTTTTCTCAGTTAAAAGTTGACAGAAAAGTAATTTTTTTTTTCTTATGGTTTTTAGACAAGCGTGAGAGTCATTGTTTTTACAATTTCCATTGTGTGATTCTTTATTCTGATTCTTTGCGATCTACACTTTAAGACATAATTGTTTTTCTTGGTTTTTTGCTTGTTAGTATTTTCCCTTTCTTGCTTTACTAGCACTTGAATAAAAAAAAAAATCTTTTCATTTTCTTCTTTGGTTGAAGAGTGTGTTTCTGCATCATTAGCTAGGGAAAAGTCTTTTATTTCATAAGTTTTTGCAGTTCACTTAGATCATAAGAAGCTCGTAGTCAAGTGAAATTCCTTTGAGTTTGTTGTCCAAAATCTTAGAAAAATTAAAAATCTTTCTTTGTGAAAAGTTGTTGAAATTTTGCATTCAGTGAAAGTTTTTTGTTTCCATCTTTTTCATTCATTTTTTTATTTCGTCTTTTACACATGATCAGTTTCACCCTCATACCCCTTGATGTAAGACAAAGCCATAAAATAAATGCTAATTTTAAAATCTACTAGACTTTTATGTTTGTAGGATTCACAAACTAGTTCAAGACTAGGGCCTTGGATTAGGTTGGAGAGGAAACTCTTCAAGGCCATTCAAAACCAAACA
>JZKD02S1709740.1:1138241-1148387 GCA_000966675.3 Picea glauca | reverse complement strand
AGGTATGTTCCATGGTTATCTCTTTCTGTTATTTGTTGCATACACACATATAAACACATCTAAAAGGTAGATCAACAAAGTGTTTGACGAAATACCTCACTCAGAAAAAGTTTTATAAAGACACCAAAACAGTGATGATCCTCGCATAATGGCTTGGGATCATTACAGATAGGGAGTGTCTGAGTCCAGTTTCGTGGAAGTTATCCGGGACCCCCCTCTAACATAGGGGATAAACACGAGGTCACGTGCAGAAAGGTAGTGGAGATAACCCCTCCAAAGCCGAACCAATCGTAGTGGAGAACACATATAGAGGGTTTGTTTTTGGATTTCGTCATTTTCATTTGTCACGGGGCTTCGTGGGTCTCAAATATGTTCAAGGTCCTCAGTTGTCTTCCAGACCATTTGCTCTCGATACCCTTGACAGGTTTTGGGCTCGATACGCCACTCATTGTGGTCTACCCAAATTTCGACTGTACCCGCCTAGTGATTGTTCGCGTGCTAGCAACCTAGTTGCCAATCTTTTTAGGGACATACACAGGTGACTACAGGGGTATACTGCAATACCTAAGACAGACATTGGGCCATGCTTTGTAGAGTATACCTGGAGGGTGCTTCCATGTTCTATTTGCACTTGCACTGGTAAGTTGCTCTAGTGTGTGTTACTTTTGAACGTTTAGAATACCTTAGCGTGTCTTGGATCTTCTCACACAGTGGAGGATCCCGAGCTCTACCGATCACAAAGGCTTCTTGGCCTGTCGGCGGTTACACTGGAGCCACCCCCGCCACCATTAAGGCGGAAGCTAGACCAACAAGGGTATTTTGAAGCGACCGAGTTACAAACCTTTGTGCCCGAACAACTCCCGAAGGAATCAACCATTTTGGCCCTTGAAGCAACCTCTCTTGGCTCAATTGAAACCCCAACCACTGATATCTTGGCACTCTTTATTGTACCAATCCAATTTCATGAACGCCAGACAGTGCCTCACAAAGCAATGGAAACACATGCTGTTACTTCTTCTGGGAATTCTTCAATTCCCACCACAGTTGCCACCACAGGAGAGTCATCTCCTAATCTACCATCGTCGGTCCGAGCCACCATGGTCTTGGCCGCAACTACGTCGCACAGTGGACCAAACCCATCTATGGCGGTGGCCACAACCCCCTTCACACCTAGTGCGATAGGCCCTCCGTTCTCATACGGTATGCCTAGTTTGGGTACAAGTCCTGTATTAACCTACTCCACTTTACAGACTTTGGGTCTAGGGGCAGGGAGCCCTAGCACTCCTCTGCAAGGTCACCTTGGGGGCACTCCTGTCCCTTTTAATGCTTTTCCTTATGCAAGAGGTCATATCCCTCCTTCGTCCCCTTCACTTGGTGGTCTGCATCAACAATCCGCTGGGCAACCTACACACAATAGTTTATTTGGAGCGAGAAGTCAAGGACCACCTTCGCAGAGTATGCCAGTAGATTCAACACCATTTTCTTGGAATGAAACATTTGGTAACAACACTTTCTCGTCAACTGCTTTCCTGACTGGGGGCAACCCCATTTTTGGACAATCTACTCTTGTGCAGGGTATTATTCCTGCACAAGGGGCACACATAGCAGGACCTTGGAATTCAGGACAAGGATCCATTCCCTCCTCCAGAATGTCATTCTGGGGTAATTCTTTCCACAACCAATGGAACCCTGGACAGACTACTATGCCTCTCCCTGCAGGACTGGCATGGGGTAATCCTTCCAAAAGTTCTTCGAATACAATGCATGCCCAAAATTCTATGTCCTTTTTGGGAAATCAGCCGATGATGTCTCCACAGATGCAAAGTCCTTACGCTAGTCAGGGCCATGGTTTCTATCAGAATCCGGGCCAGCAGCCAAACTTTTCCTGGCAACCTGGTGCCAGTCAAACTCCAGGACCCTTTTTCCTAGGTTATCTGCAGCAACCCAAACTACCATTCCTGGCGACTTTACACTTGCTAGATTTGACAAGGTTTTTAAATGATCCTATTTGTCACGATCCACGTTGGCCTCCTATGCCGACGAAGTTGCCTTCAGACATTTCAAAGTTCGAGGCCAAGCCTAATGAAGATCCAGGTGATCATGTGACTACCTTTCATCTTTGGTGCTCATCTAGCTCATTGAAAGATGACTCCGTACAGTTGCAATTGTTTCAACGTACTCTTATTGGGAGTGTCGTGAAATGGTACATCGAGATCGATCGCTCAAGATACTCTTCTTTTGGTGAACTGGCGATGGCCTTCCTTAACCATTTCCAGTTACCTGTGAGATACAACGCTGGCACAGATTTGATCGCCAATTTCGAACAGACATCAGTGGGCCATATCTCTGATCATATTCGAGAGTGGAGATTCCAAAAGAGTTTAATCAAGGTACCAGTCCCACCAACATTCCTACTTGAGTGGTTCCTTAAGTCTTTGGTCCCACAGTTATCCAAAGACGTCGCGACATCTAGAGTTTTCTCCGAGGAAGATGCCATCATGAGGGCTCAACAGTTTGAGCTCATCTACTCTCAGTCTGGTTTATTATACAACATCTTTCCATATGCGCCACGTTCGATAGTGGATAAAACTAGACAGAGAGCTGGACCACATGCCGATGGTATTATTGGTTTAGCACAAACCAAGCCCGCTGAGAAATTGACAAAACAGTTGCAGCAGTTATCCATACAACACATAGCGGCTAGCCAAACTACTGCTTTGGCTGCTCCTCCTACCCAAACATCGAAAGTACACACCGTGTAGTCAACTAACCCAAAGGCCACCAAGAAGCCTGAAGGGAAGAAAAAACAACGAAAGAAGGGTAAGGGGAATAAAAAACCCACTGATAATATTGGCAGGGACAACACAGAAAAATGGAAGGCGAGGTATCCATGCAACTTGTGTGCGGAAGACCACCCGACCCATCTTTGTGCTCGACTTGCAGAGGCTCAAAATTTTGTCACACAGCAACAGCAAGAAGTGTTGACTAATCCCTTCCAACATGGGCAAAATCTAACTCAAGCCTCTACAAACACAAAAGGGGGCAGCCAAGAAACCTGCCCACCTCCAAACAATCCCTCATCTGTGAATGTATATATGGTTAGGGGTGATGCTTTCATATCAACTAGAGCGCACGACTATAGTAAACCAAGCGATTCTGAGAAGGGTAAAGAAGTTGATCTCCCATCTCTTCCTCTACAGATTGAGAAGAAGTTGGGAGAAATAATGACACGCATTCCAAAGGGTACATTTAAAAAAGCTTCTCACAACCCAAAACGCAAGGGCCGCCAAGAATTACTCTGTGGTGGAGGATTTATCACAAACCCCTTATGTGATGTCTGCTTTGGAGGTCCTCCAAAGCTGCCCTGCTCAGAGGAAAGCCTTGTTAACCACTTTGGGCTCTACTAAGACTTGTAATCTGGGCACCATCATGTTAGATACAACCGACTTAAAACCTCGTCTTCCTTACCACGTAGCGTTTCAGATAGTAGTGGCTCATCCCACGAAAAATTTTACTCGGAATATCTGTCGCACGGTGGTCGATGAGGGTGCCTCAACATGCGTTATGTTGTTAGCATGCTGGAAGGACATTGGTCAGCCCGTTTTGTCTCCATCACCTTCTCTCCTCACTGCTTTTGATGGTCATTCATTCCAACCACATGGCATCGTTCCTTCTTTCCCTGTGCAGTTAGGAGGGAAAAATATGTGTGTCGAAGTAGAGGTAGTCGATGCTCCCCTCAACTATAACCTCTTGTTAGGATGGAGTTGGACTTATGATATGCAAGCTGTGGTTGCTACAGTTTTTCGAGTCTTGTCATTTCCACACGAGGGTCGAATGGTGACCATCGAGCAACTATCTTTCTCCAGACCTGACCTAGCTTTGGGGGCATCTACGGTCCCAATGATTGATAATCCTCAACCAGGTGTTGTTAACGTAGGAGTTGGTTTGTGCCCATCCTTGATGGGTACGTTCGATTACCCACCTCCTCACGACGATATCAAATTTATATCTAATCACCATAAGGTTGAGATTTTTCAAGTTTCATTGTTCTGCATGACTTACTTTGAGGATCCTTGGATTCTTCCTTCCCCATCAACCACGATGGATGAGACAGGGCACTCAGGTATGTCCATGCCCTTGTCTGCCACTGAGGTAGTGTACTCTTTAGTCCAGCAAGCTTCAACTAACCCTGATCCAACTCCTACACAAGAGTTAGATCCACTTATAGAGCCTATTTGGGCTCAGGGTTCTCTCGCTAATGTCGATTCGTTAGACTTAGTCTTGCCTTCTAACGAAGTAGTAATCGAAGCAATGACTAGTCTAAACAAACCTTGGGAAGATCTTCATCACAGATCATATTTTCTCCCAGAGTTAAGCTGAATCGAAGAAGGAGAATTCACCATTACCATAATGGGAGATCATCCATGTCCTATTAATCTCTTAGCTACGTAGGAAATTTATGCTGAGGGAAATATGGCGACTATCACTGAAACTATACCCATCAACATCTTTTGAAACCCTGGCGTCATGGAGAATGTCTTTGTCGGAGCGGATTGCTCCCCTGAAGAAATTCAAATTTACACAGATCTTTTCAAAGGATTCCACGACGTTTTTTCCTTGTCTTATGAGGAAATTCCAGGTATCGATCCTAAAATAGTTGAACATGAAATCAAAACCTATCCTGATGCCAAACCTGTTTGAAAAAAACTTCGTCCAATCAATCCCAAGAAAGCAGCAGCCATCAAGATTGAGGTTGAGAAATTGCTAAAGGCAGGTTTTATTTATCCTATCCATTTGACTCAATGGGTGTCAAATCCTGTGTTGGTCAATAAAAAATAAGGCATGATTCATGTATGTATCGATTTCCATGATTTGAACAAGGCATGTCCCAAAGATAATTTTCCAACACCATTCATTGACCAGATCATTGATGAATGTGCCAGTTGTGAAGCCTTTTCTTTCATGGATGGTTTTTCGAGATATAATAAAATCCAAATCAAACCTGAAGACCAACACAAAACAGTATTCATTTTTCCGTGGGGTACATTCGCATATCGTAAGATGCATTTTGGCCTTAAAAATGTTGGAGCCACATTCCAGTGGGCCATGTCTTTTTCTTTTCATGACCTCAAGCATATAGTCGAGGCCTATCTAGATGATTTAGCATCACATCTCGCAAACAAACAGATCATCCCACACACCTTAGACTAATCTTCGAACACTGTCGCTACTTTAGGATTCACTTGAATCCAAACAAGTGCAGCTTCTGTGTAATGTCAGGATGTTTGTTAGGCTTCATCATATCAACAACAGGGAACATGGTCGATCCTCTTAAGGTGGAGGCAATAATCCAGTTCCCCCCCCCCACACTCAATCCTACAACTTCAGATTCTACAAGGCAAGGAGAACTTCTTACGACGCTTCATCTCCAACTATGTTGAAATCACCAAGGGCTTTATGCGTTTACTAAAGAAAGACGTTCCATTTTTCTGGGACGAAGCCGCTCAATGCTCTTTCGACACATTAAAACACACCCTCACAATTGCACCTCTGCTACGACCACCTAACTATAACAAAGATTTCTTATTATATCTGGTTGCCACAGAGTCAACTATTGGCATGGTTTTAGTTCAGGAAGATGATTCGTTCTCAGAATACGTGATCTATTACCTGAGCCGAGGCCTCGTAGGACCGAAACTCAATTATTCTCATATCAAAAAACTTGCGTTGGCAGCAGTTCATGCTATTCAACGGTTCCGTCACTATGTTCTGTTTCGCAAGACCATCGTCATTGCTGTCATGAATCCATTCTTGTACATGTTGACACGACGAGTTATAGGTGGAAAAATCTGTAGATAGATAGTCATCCTCCAATAATTTGACTTAGACTTTGTTTCAGCAAAGTCCAAGAAGTCATTGGTCTTCGCAGAGCTTATTTCGGAACTTCCGGTTGAGTCAGGTGACGTTGTGCCTAAGGAATCGCCTATCCGGGGAGATATGTTTTTGATTACATCTTCAGACCCCTGGTACGGAGATATACTTATCTATCTACAGAATTTGAAATGCCCCACCTGTGCTTCTCGTGACGAGCGTCGACGGATATGCCATCAGACTAAGAATTATCTCATACTCGATGGTACGTTGTATCAGAGAGGTGTAGACTGCATCTTACGTCGATGTCTCACTCATGAGGAGGCCATCATCGTGCTCAACGATTTCCATACTGGAACTTGTGGCGGTCATTTATCCAGGTTAACAACAACCCAAAAGATTCTACGAGCAGGTTACTTCTGGCTGACACTTATCAAAGATTGTATCGAATCGGTCAAAAAGTGCCATCCGTGCCAAATCTTCTCTCGGAAGATGAGGGCACATCCTGCTCCTATGGTTCTTTTCATCATAGTTGGTCCCTTCACTAAGTGGGGTATTGATTACACTACATGCAACCCCCCGACAGCAAGGGGGCACCGCTATATCATCGTAGTTGTCGACTACTTCACTAAGTGGGTCAAAGCTATGCCAACATTTAAAGATGATTGAGAGACTATGGCTCTCTTCTTATTCAACCAGATCATAGAAAGGTTCGGCGTCCCGAGAGAGATTGTCATTGACCATGGCAGTCACTTTCAGAACCAAATGATGACTGAATTAACATCAAAGCTTGGGTTACGGTAGGAGCATTCATCACCTTACTACCCCCAAGCCAATGGGTAGGTGGAAGCTGTAAACAAAACTCTTAAGACTATTCTACAACGAACTATCAACTTAGCCAAGTCAAATTGGAATTTTATGGTATACTTGGCATTATGAGCTTACCGAACATCTGTTAAGACTGCAACCGGTTTCTCACATTTTCAACTTGTTTACAGACTGGAGGTAGTCTTGCCCATCGAATGTCAGATCCCATCTCTAAAATTGGTAGTACATTTATTGCCAAACACTTCTTCACTTGAAGAATGGTTAGTACACCTTGAGCAGCTCAATGAGTAGCATCACGATGCGGCCCTGGCCAATGAGGCTCACAAACATAAGGTCAAGTGTCAATATGATAGGTCTGTTCATCCTCGGATTTTCTCTGAGGGCGACCTTGTCCTGGTCTATGACCAAGATAAGAACCCCCTGGGGGCAGGAAAGTTTAAACCCATGTGGTTCGGACCCTTCATCATAAAAGAGGTATTAAAAAAGGGTGCTTATCATTTGGTTGATTTTGAAGGGAATTCTTTGGCGGAGCCTATAAATGGGCTCTACCTCAAGAAGTATTACTCATAGACAGGTCACTGTGGGTAAATTTCTGTAACATATGTATAGTCTTTATACTATTACTTTTTAAGTTTCTTTTAAGTGTTATGGACGTGTCATTGATGTTATATTTTGTCAATATGGCATATGTCAAGTGATTCCGAGGTGTTCATTGGGTATGCAGATGGTGCTAGTCGGCACATGCGGAGGCTTGCCTCCGTAGCTTAGGTAATCTTTACACCTCAGGGCTAGTTGTTATCTTTCGGAGATATATGCTTAGGTCACACCACAAATAATGTCATCGAGTATAGTGCAGTTATTGAGTTTATTCATGACGCCTTGTCATTGGGTATCTCTCATCTCCAGGTCTATCTCGACGCTCAACTAGTTGTGTCGTAGCTAAAGAGAGTATACTAGGTTCATGATCCAACTTTACAACAACGATTCCTTAGGGTACATCTCTTAGAACGAAACTTTGATTATATTACATATTTTCATGTTCCTAGGAGATTAAACCGAATTACAAATACTCTAGCTAATCAAATTTTAGATTGGCATCTTGCACACATATGAAAGAACATTGACATAAGCATGTAAATACATTTTTGCGCACGCGATCCTTAAGACACAAAATATAAAGATCAAACAACCATATATAACATCATAAAACAACTAGAGTACATAAATGGATGCAAGCACCTCAAAAATGGGACTAATAAACGAGTCACAGGGCTTATGCCCTCAAAACATATATACAAGTAAGTGCTCGTGGCACATAAAAAGTCTAAATAGGTTCAGGGCCTATGGGCCCTATTATAATAGTCCACATCATGGGATAAATGCCTAAACAATTAGACCCACGTCCGAGGTGCCCCCACGACATGAGGCTGCATGGATGGCGACAGGTCCTCTATCTCTGCCATCAGGACTGTGCGAGTGAGTGCAGTGAAATTCCGCACAACTTGTCTAAGGACTCTCTCAACCTCCCCGGCTGGGAGGTTCCCTGCTATTGTTTCTCCTCCGACGGCGGCAGCTGTGACTTTTGGCCGAGGATGACGCATGTTCCGTGCATAATCGACAGGTCGCACAGGTCCCACATCTACATACAACAAACATTTACCCATAAAATACACTTGCATACAAAAAAATGATATATATCACAAAAATGACATAAAAATTACATATGCAAACAAAAAAAACTACAAAGGTGGAGACTTACCCATCTCCCCTCGCTCCTCACCAGGAGGCACGGGTATCTCAGGATCTCTAGAAAAATCTATCCCTGCATATGGGTAGTCCTTGATCACAGGGATCTTCCATGACAGCCATGCAAAGAAGGCATCATCGAAGGACTCATTGGTCCTTCCACCACCCTTTCGCAGCAGTAATACTTCCCATCTACACACTGCAGGAAATGAGGCCTGATGTCCTCGTACTACTTCCTGAGGGCTAAAGCTCGGAACTCTCTCGAAGATAAATGAACACAAGATCATCCTGAACCCAAAATTATTTTGTGTCCACTGTCGGCAATCTGTCAATTGCTTCTTCATGCACTCTAGTAATGTAGTACTCCAGTTAAAAATCTGTGCATTTAAGCACTGGATCGCACAATTCATCTGTGCGCGAGAAACCTTATGCAAGGCTGCAGAACCGATAATCTGCCCAATCAGTAATAATATCGACTGCAGCGATAGGTTAGTGATCTTACTAATAGGTACCTGGGAGCCCGCACGATCAGTCCCAGCCTCATAGTGCTCGGCTATCAGTTCTGATATCTTACTCGGTCCCGCAGGAAACGTCCTAAAGTTGACTGGTTCCCCTCTCCTTGAGAGGCCAGTCAAAAAATAGATATCCTCGGTGGTGGGCACCAGTGATTGCCCCTCTATCATAAAGGCCTCTGCATCAGGGTGTCAGTAGTCGATCAAGTCATTCAGTAGCCTTGGTTTTGCATGCATAAATAGACACAGAAAAAACTTCAGTAAACCGCATTGCATCAACACGGCCATGACATTCGGATCTGTCACAACCAACTCACTGACTGCTTCATGCTCTCTTTCCCTCCACTGGACATACATCTTGCCATCACAACAAGGTTCAGGAGGGTGAGCACTTGCCTTTTAATTCTTTATTCTACAAAGGGGGGGGTCCACACGAGATGTAGAGGCGACAGTCACATGTACACGTGGGTAGCCTTTACTCTGCCCGAGTGTACACGCGGCCTGTCTAGAGACAACCCACGTGTACCTAGGGCCGACCTTTTTAAGGTTGGTGCCCACCCCAAAAACAAACTTAAAAACAAAATTGAAGAATTGAATAGCTAGATAAGGGAGTTTGTACTTACTTGGTCCAAGCGGAAGTTCGTTTCATCCACGGTAGCTCCCGAAATTACCATTTTTAGCAAAGGGGGTCTTTTGGCTCCAGAGTCAATTTCCAAATCAGCAATGGTGATAATGAGATGCCAGCTTCTATTTATAGGCTTTTTGGCCTCTTTTTGTCACTTTTTTGGCCTCCCCTATCAGTTTCTTTATACCAAAAACCATTTAGAGTGATTCAAGAGTTATATGGGAGGGATTTGATCGGGTATTGGGACACTTTTTTGAGTTTTGAGAAAATTTTGACGGTCCATAATTTTTTTTCCAAGAATCAACTTGAGCAATTAGGTTAGGTTATTACCCCAACTTTTGCCTCTCGTTGTCTTTTTCCTCTGTTATAGGATTGATCCCATTAGGTTGTGACACGAAACCATCATATCTTCTTTAGAAGTGTCGCAACTTGGCGATAGAGCTTACCTAAACATGGATGCCCTAGGTAGGTCCTGGTTGCATTATGGTGTCCATGTCGTCTCTAAAACACTGTAGGCTCGGGAGTCCTTATAGTCTTTCCTGAATATGAGTTTGAGCCTTATTT
>JZKD02S1709740.1:1092874-1112019 GCA_000966675.3 Picea glauca | reverse complement strand
TACTAATCTAAATTACAACTAATGGCCTAAATCCGACATAAATAAAATAACATTACTAATCTAATATGCCCCAATTAAGTGGTAATGAGCCAATATTAGGGCTTAACACTTCATTAGTAGCAAATGTGTCACCAACTCTATCAATGTAGCAATGCCTTGCTCCAGTCGAGCCAATCTGACCTCCCGGTCTTCCCTATCATCTCCTTCACTGTGGTTCTCCATCATTGATGGTCCTATGCTTCTATGTAGGTCTGGAAGCAATGCTTGTTCACTGTTTCAGTACTGGTTGCAAGTATTTACCATGTAATTTTTCTCCAAGTCTTTGAAACCTGCTTTGAGACCATATGATGCAGGAGCATCACCAGTAAAGCATGAGTGGAGGACAGCAAGGTGCACTAGCATGCATTTTGAAGAATTTTAAATTTTGAAGAAGTCATATCACGCAAATCTTTTGAAGGAGTTGTAATTAAAGAACATCTTTAATGCTATGGATCTGGATGATTTCATGAAGACATCGGAGAATGTGTTTTATTTTAATGAAGATGAGTGCAGTATAGATTCAAAGTGTTCAATCTTATTTGTCTGTCACAGATATTTATTGTAATAAATTCTAGTAGTTGATAGATTTTAATTCGATAAGATATCTCTAGAATAGTTGGAGGGAAGAGATCGAAGAGGCCCTCTTGTGTAAGGCTTTGTATTGTTTCCCAAAAGAGGTTGTTGAGAGTTTTTGTTGTTAGGCTGTTGAACATTGTTGTTGTTGGCACTCTAATGATTGAAAGTTGTTTCCATTGTAGTTTAGAGTCGAGAGCTACCGAGGAGTAGTATATGAACATATGTATATTTCAGTTGAATGAATATAACAGAGGAGCATTATCCCAAATGCATGGTGTTATTGTGTTTATCTGAATGAATGAATGGTAGACTATCTGTTTATTTGTAATTCTTTGTTATTTCTTGTTCTTGTGTTTATGAATGCATTTACATGGTCAAATGTATTAATATATGAATTTTTAAATAAGTTTCAATTGTTTGTCTGCTATGAGCAAGTGCAAGTGTGCATAGGGTCTGCAAGGGGTATGTTGACAGAGTCGGTTTTGACTCGCGAACTCAGAAGAGATAACATGAAACTTATATAGGTGTAAGAAGTGCATAACATCCGCAAGGTGTGTGCGACAAAGCCCCTTTTGGCTTTGAAAGTTTTGGAGAGATAGCTTGAAGGAAGATTTTCCACAAGGAGTGTGTGACAGAGTCTTTTGACTCAGAATCTCAGGAGGAGTAGCATAAGTTGTCCACAAAGAGGCTATATTGTAGAGGATGACCTATTGCAAGGCGTGCACAGGCTGAAATTCGACTAAGTGTCAAACAGGGTGCTCAAAGGAAGAAAAAGTTCGAGGAAGAACAAGCTTGGGAGGAAGAACGGTGAGAAATATTCAAAGAGAGGAGTCCTTTGAGGTTTCCCAGAATCAACAAAGAAAGATCCATCTAGGAGGGACTGGGATCATTCTAGACCATTAGATTTGGGGAGAGTTGCATGGGGAATTAGTCGTGAGGTGTTTCAGAATTTCGGAGTTCGGAAAGTTTTGAAGTGTTGAGGAGTAGGATCGCCGAAGTCGTGAGGAAAATCTTAATCATTGGTTGCGAGGCGATACGTGCAAGTGGATTAGAGAATCTAAGAGTTAGAGGTCCGAAGGAGTGGGGTGTGGAGTGAGTGAAATATTCGTGAAGTCACGAGGCCCGAAGTATAGTTGGAACGTTAGATCCTGGGAGACACGTGGCAGAGGTCTGTGGATTCAGAGAAAGGTGTTTTGGGAGGAAACAAAGGAGGAGGTTGCAATATTTTCGAAGGCCGAAGTGGTGAAGGGATTGACCCGAGGATATAGCTTGTTGTCATAGAGGAGAAAGAGTCTAGTGCAAAGATAGTACTCACGAATTGGTGTTGCCAAGGGCCAGGGAGTGGATTCGCAAGTAGTCCCAACTTGCAGGCGACATCAAGGGGACCTGTGAGTGTATCAGTTTTTCAGGGTTTGTTGAAGGCTCGAAGAACCATTTCAATTCCAGGAGTTTGAAGATCCAAGACTGGGAGGTCGCAGAATCCCCAGGAGAGAAGGGGGTTGTGTCATCAAGTGGTATCAGAGCCTGAATCTATTTTCAAGTAAGACAAAGAAGATGAAGAAGTAGGATGATATCATTGAGTGGTACCAGATACATCAACACAATGTCATTGAGGAGACGTGCATAGCCACCCATAGACAATAGAGATATGGAAAAGGATATGTGAGAACTTAGAGAAAGGATAGATGCCATGGAAACAACGCAAAGGAGAGCACCTAATGCTGGAGACATCAATGATGCAGAGAATGAAGAAGTGGAAGTTGAAGAATTTGTAGCAGAGGATGTTGGAGAAGAGAGCTTGCTGAAATATGTTGTCAAGTTGGGAGCTAGAGAAAAGATAGACATCCCAATGTATGAAAGTAATTTGGACGTCGAAGAATTGCTTGATTGGATACGAACAATGGACAAGTATTTAGACTATGAAGACGTCGATGAGGAGAAAAAGGTGAAACATGTTGTCACCAAGCTGAAAGGACATGCAACATTGTCATGGGATGAACTGAAGGCTGACAGGAGAATAAAGGGAAAACAAAAGATCAAGAGCAGGGATTGAATGGTAGCCAAGTTAAATGCCAAATTCATACCCAAGGACTACCAGATAAATCTATTACGGAGATTGCAAAACCTGAGACAAAAAGGAATGATTGTGAAGGAGTAGACAGAGGAGTTCTACCGACTGAACATCAGGGATGGACAAAGAGAGAGAGATGAGGAAAAATTTGTCAGATACATCAACGGCCTGGGATATGAAATCTAGGATGAAATCAACATGATGACAGTGAGGACAGTGGAGGATGCATACCAGATTGCATTGAAAGAAGAGGATAATTTGGCCATAAGGTAGAGTCAACAAAACAAAGGTAGAAGTTTAAATAGAGGCAAAGGAGTTGCCCATGACAAGGCATAGAATCCCAAAGGTGAGAAAGAGAAGCCACATAGTCACTCTGAGAGAGGAGGAAGTTCTTGAGGAAGATAGAGTGGTGGTAGAAACTCTTTTCCTAGAGGAAGAGGAAGAGGCATAGGAGGTGAAGTAAAGTGTTATGCATGTGGAAAGGTAGCACACATGTCTTGGGAATGTCCTAAGAGAAATAAATAAAGATATGAAGCTCACATTTCAGAAGCACAGCAACGAGATGTTGAAGCGAAAGGTGCAGAAGATGGGAAATCTTTGATAATGAAGAAAGTTATCTTAAAGCCAGGGCCAGAGGTTGAAAAGGCAGTATAGAGAAACAATTTGTTCAGGACATCTGCAAGACTAAAGAGAGAGTATGCAAGGTGATAATTGACAGTGGGAGCACTGATAATTTAGTATCCACAGAGATGGTGGAGAAATTGGAGCTAGAGACAACTGCACATCCGACGTTGTATAAAGTCTCATGGTTGTAGAAAGGTCATCAGGTAACCGTAACTAAACAATGCTTGGTTGAATTTAAAATAGAAGGATATAAAGATGAGATTCTGTGTGAAGTGATTCCCATGGATGTATGTCATGTTTTGTTGGGAAGACCATGGCAGTATGAAGGGAATGTCATTCACGATGGGAGGATAAATACTTATACCTTGGGGAAGAATGGTAGGACACATATGTTGTTGTCAATTGATGAAAACAAAGTGAAGGAAGAAGCCAGCACGAGCATACTTCTCATGAGTGGGAATAAATT
Source organism: Picea glauca (assembly GCA_000966675.3). NCBI lineage: Eukaryota > Viridiplantae > Streptophyta > Pinopsida > Pinales > Pinaceae > Picea > Picea glauca. The sequence goes on along the minus strand of JZKD02S1709740.1, from coordinate 1,108,243 downwards.
TTTGAGTGAATTTAAGAAGGAATAGGAGATACAGTTTTTTGTGGTGAGGAAGCCAAAAGTTATCCTTACAAGTACTTCTATGGAGGATCTTCCTGAGGAAATTCAGGAGTTGTTGGAAAATTTTGCTGACATAGAAGTGGATGAGTTGCCAAGCTTGTTTCCACCTATCATAAGTATCAAGCATCACATTGACTTGATACTAGGAGAAAGCCTACCAAACAAAGCAACGTATAGACTGACACCTCAAGAGAATGAGGAGGTAAAGAGACAATTTCAGGACTTGCTAGACAAAGGTTTGGTTAGAGAAAGCTTGAGTCCATGCGCAATACCAATTGTGTTGAGTCTGGAGAAGGATGGAGGATGGAGAATGTGTATAGACTCAAGGGCGATAAACAAGATCGCCATTAGGTACAGATTTCCATTGCCAAGGATGGATGACTTAATGGATTTTTTAAGTGGAGTGAACTATTTTTCAAAGATATATTTGAAAAGTGGATATCACCAGATAAGGATGAGAGAAGGTGATGAGTAGAAAACAGCCTTCAAGACAAATGAGGGATTTTATGAATGGCTTGTTATGTCATTTGTCTTAAAAAATTCCCCAAGTACTTTTATGAGGTTGATGAATGAAGTGTTGAAGGATTTCATTGGTAAGTTTGTGATCATATATCTAGATGATATATTGGTCTTCAGTAAAACTAAAGAAGAGTATCTGAGGCACTTTACAATAGTGATGAGGAGGTTGCAGTGGGAGAAGTTATTGATAAATTTAAAGAAATATTCTTTCATGAAGACGGAACTCATTTATTTGGGTTTTGTGATTTCTTCAAATGAATTGAATATGGATCCAGAAAAGGTGAAAGAAATCAGAGAATGGTCATCACCAATGAGTATATTTGAGGTGAGAATCTTCCATGGATTAGTGAGTTTCTATCAAAAGTTCATCAGAAATTTCAGTGAAATCGGTGCACAGATGATGGATATAGTGAAGAAAAGACATAAGTCTTTCAAATGGATAGAAGAGGTTGAGAAGGGCTTCAATATATTGAAGGAGAAGATAACAGAACAACCAATTTTGGTTTTGACGGATTTTGGGAAGACATTTCAGGTGAGATGTGATGCGAGTGGAGTTGCAATTGGAGCAGTCTTGAGCCAAGATAATAGACATGTTGCATATTTCAGTGAGAATATGAATGATTCTAAGAGAAAATACTCCACATATGATAAGGAATTATATGCCCTAATTCAAGCCTTGAAGAAATGGAGTCACTATCTCGTTCCTAAAGAGTTTGTTTTGTATAGTGATAATCAAGCTTTACAATTCATAACCAGACAAGAGAAGTTAAACCAGATACATACCAAGTGGATAGAGTTTATGCAAAATTTCACTTTTATCACTAAACATATTTCTAGTAATGCTAACAAGGTTGTTGATGCACTGAGCAGGAGATGTCTAATTCTGCAGGAATTTCAAGTGAAGACCTTGGGGTTTGAACACCTTAAGGAAATGTATCATGATAATCCATATTTCAAGGAAGCATATGAAGCATGTGTGAATCATGTGCTCAGAGACATAAGCCAGTGGGATGAATATCTAATTCAGGATGGGTTGTTGTTCAAAGGGTGTCAAATGTGCATACCAAAGTGTTTGATGAGGGAGAATTTGTTGAAGGAAAAGCATAGTGGGGGTATAGCTGGACATTTCGGCCATGAAAAAACATTTTCACAGTTGAACAGTTCGTATTATTGGCCAGGTATGAGGGAAGACGTGAAGAATTTTGTGAATATATGTAATATTTGCCTGTATGCAAAGGTAAAGAAGCAGAATATTGGGTTGTATCAACCATTGCCTATTCTAGAGAGGCCTTGGGATGTAATAAGCATGAATTTCGTGTTGGGATCGCCAAGAACACAAAGAGGAAGTGATTCCATATTTGTGTTAGTTGACATATTCTCAAAGATAGCACACTTTATCCCATGGTAGAAGACCAGTGATGCAATGCACGTTGCTAACTTGTTTTTCAAGGAATTTGTAAGACTCCATGGATTTCCCAAGAGTATTGTTTCAGACAGGGATACCAAATTTGTTGGTCATTTATGGAGAACATTGTGGAATAAGTTGGGAATAGAACTATCCTTTAGTTATGCATATCACCCACAATGGATAGACAGACTGAGGTGGTGAACCGAATTTTAGGAGATTTGTTGAGAAGTTTGGTCACTAAACATCATAGCCAGTGGGATTATATTCTATCACAAGCGAAGTTTGCATATAATGAATCAGTGAACAAGAGTACTGGAAAGAATCCATTTTAGATAGTATATGGAATGAATTTGAGGGGAGTGTAAGAGTTAAGATATCTAGAGCAGAGTAAATTTAGAAGCGCTAGAGCCGAAGACTTCGCTGCAAAAATGTAGGATCTTCATAATCAGATCAAAGAGCATTTGAGGAGGAGCAGTAGTGAATATAAACACAAAGTTGATAAACATAGGAGGAAACTTCAATTTGAAGTTAGAGATCAAGTTCTAGCACATATTAGGAAGGAGAGGTTCCCAAGAGGAACACATAATAAACTAAATATGAAGAAGATAGGACCATGTAAAATCCTAAGAAAATTTGGTGAAAATGCTTATGAAATAGAGCTTTCAGGAGATGTGGGTATATTGCCCATATTCAACATTGCAGACCTGCAGCCTTACAGGGAAGATGAAGCTAGAGGACCCAAGGAGAAGAAGGAGATCCAGTGGAAAAAATAGATGTCTGTAGTAGAAAATCCTCATATGGAGCAGATCGTAGATCGATGAATTAGTAAGAAGACCATAAGGAAAACATATTTTGAGTATTTAGTAAAATGGAAAGGATGCCCAATATAAGATACCAATTGGGTAAGCGAAGCGGACATCCAGCAGCATGGAAGGTCAGTGCAGAAGCTCATGGACGGGATTCCATGAATTTTTTAGCCAAAGGAGTATGATGCAGGAGCATCACCAGCAAAGCACAAGTGGAGGACAGCTAGGTGCACTAGCACGCATTTTGAATAATTTTAAATTTTTAAGAAGGTGTATCACGCAAATATTTTGGAGTTGTAATTAAAGAAAATATTTAATGCTATGGAGTTGGATGATTTCATGAAGACATCGAAGAATGTGTTTTCTTTTAATGAAGCTGAGTGCAACACAGATTCGATGTGTTCGATCATATTTGTCTATCATAGATATTTATTGTAGTAAATTCTACTAGTTGATAGATTTTAATTCGATAGTATAGCTCTAGAATAGCTGGAGGGGAGAGCTCGAAGATCCCCTCTTGTATAAGGCTTTGTATTGTTGCCCAAAAGAGGCTGTTGAGAGTTGTTGTTGTTAGGCTGCTGAAAATTGTTGTTGTTGGCACTCTAGTTATTAAGATATGTTGCCATTGTAGCTGAGAGTTGAGAGCTACCGAGGAGAAGTATATGAACATATGTATATTTCAGTTGAATGAATATAACAGAGGATCATTATCCAAAATGCATGGTGTTTTCGTGTCTATCCGAATGAATGAATGGTAGATTGTCTGTTTATTTGCAATTCTCTATTATTTCTTGTTCTTGTGTTTATGAATGCATTTACATGGTCAAATGTATGAATCTATGATTTTTTAGATAAGTTTCAATTGTTTGTCTTCTACGAGCAAGTGCAAGTGTGCATAGGGTTCACAAGGTGTGCATTGACAGAGTCTATTTCGACTCGCGAGCTTAGAAGAGATAATGTGAAACTTATATAGGTGTTGTTAGAATATGATGGATGTGCTCGTTTAACCATAGAAAATATCACTATTGTCACCCAACCATAGGCCGAAGCCACCCTCTGAGCACCTTAACCTTGATAGAGAATCATTACGGAAGAAAACCCTAGGCTAGATAGAAAAACAAAGGGTAGCGCACCTTTCTCCAAGGATAGCGAACCAAACAAGAGCTGATCAGATAGTGCAAACCATAACCAAGAGATAGTCCAAGCCAAAACGAATTCTTCTAGCTGCAGCAATTGCAATGACAACTCTCCTCCAGACTTGCACACAAACTGGCTAACTACAATGCGCACAAGTGAGCTCTGCAGTTCTGAGAATACTGGCTAGAATGAAGACTAGCCTCCTGTATTTATACTAAATTTGGCAGACTACCTGGGCCGACTTCTGATTCTGGGTACTAATTCTTTAGTTTATATTATTTCCTTTAGCCAACTTCTTCTCTTGGAGACTAATAAACTAATACAAGTCATTTCCTTGAGCCGACTTGTCTTCTAGGGTTATTAACCAATCAATTAGGGTTTCTTCTTGCTTTTTGAAATATTCTATTCTCGTTAGGTTTACACATGGAGGTAAATACCTCCCGTGGCTACCATAATATCAACACTCCCTCCTAGATAGGGAGGTATTATAGGTAATGGTATTGAGCACAAACATACCATTTACCCATTAGCATCAACATAGTCGTATAGATTATCTTATGATTAGTTCATGAGAACCATCATCACTATCAATGTCATCAAATGCATCATTTCTTGAAACCATACTCCATCTGAGTAATCATACATGATGTTGGATAAGTCACTCACTCCACAAAGTGATATAAGAGCCATACTTCTGATCTAGACATATGTCCTGGAAGAATAAATATCCTGAACCATTTTCCGTCTGGGAAATCTCTGTCCATTGATCATCCATCTAGCTGATAATCATTTCCAACACTGTTGATAGTCTTCAAGGCAATCAAAACAATATAGTTCAATAAAACACAACTGTGTCTATCCATAGTAGTACATAACTACAATCCAGTGGTATGCTATCACACCGATCATCACATGGATATTCAATCCGTGACGTATAGTAACAATCAATGGAACACATCCACCACAGTATCATACATCTACTATCTAGATACATACAGTATCCATAACAATCATCTGATATCAACCTGCACAGAAAACATTGTTATGATATAAAATGAATCATCTGGGTCATTCTTCCACTCACATTTGTGAGATTTGGAAGAGAATCTTCCCTCAGAGGGTAAAAACATCAATGATGAGCTATCTAGACTATTCTTCTCAAGCAAGGAAGAATAATTGTTCTGATTTTTTATCCTGGACCATTTCCTATCCTGGGCCATTCCTCCGGCACTAAACAAAGTGAAACCTAGAGAGAATGAGTATGCCCTAGGGAATGCCTGTCCCTGATTGCTAAACCTGGACCATTCACCTATCTAGGTCATTCCTATGGCACTAAACAAAGTGCAACCTAGAGAGAATGAATATGCCCTAGGGAATGACTGTCTGGACCATTTCCAAAGGAAATGATTGTCCTACACCAACCTCCAAAACGGACCATTCTTCGAAATTGCTCACAACTATGAACTTTGAAAGAATGATTTTCTAGTGAGGCGGACCAGTCTTCTTCAGTAACCCTTAAGAAGAGAGACTGTCCTAGACCATTCCCCATGTTAACCACAATGGGAAATCATTGTCTATGGTACATCAGCAATCCATCAAACCATTTTCATTATGAAAATGACCGTTCGATCTGGACCATTTTCCGAACTGAAAAATGCATGTTCATCATAAATCACAAACCACTTTCCGAACTCGAAATGAACTACTCATCCTAGACCATTTTTCGAACTAAAAAATGAATGTCCATAAATCAATAAAACATTAGTGCTCCCTCTCAACCTAGAATTCATCTCTTCCTTTTTCGGTAAGGAAGTCGTCTCCACAAGCTCCATCTTGAGAACACAAACTCTTTTATCTTGGACAAAGGTTTTATGAAAATGTTTGCTTGTCTTCTCATCTGTGGAGATATATGTTTGAGAACCACTTTCTATTTTTTTGACTTCATCATGAAGAGTGTAATTCTTGATCTCAATGTGCTTCGGTATTTTTGGAACACTAGTATTCTCTGAAGGCTTCATATAGCTCTGATCAATTTAGTATATCATTGTTGGATTCATCTTTTGTTTCCTGCTAGCTCATAACATCATGGCAAGGGTCAAACTAGAACATATCCAAGTGGTACTTCTTTTGCCATCATGAGGGTTTTTCATGGATTAGCAATCCATCATCCTCAGATTCTAAGTAACCATTCTGATACAATATCTTTGTTATAGAAAGTATTATCGCTCTGTAAATTCCCAGAGGTTGTCAGGGAAGAAGAAATTTATCAGAGGTAACTTTATCCAACCACTTCGAAACTGGAATCTAGCCCTACCATCTTCAGAGAGGGATCTCTCTATATGATTTAGATCTGTTTTAACTTTAAGATATTAGGCTAGTTAAATAAAATAAGATTAACTAGTTTGTTGTTGTTTTTGTTAAGTTGGCTGAAAGGATTTTACGCCTCCATTGGGCTATGGGGTCTGTATTATAAATATAGAAATCTAATAAGAAATAGAAAGATTCTTTTGACAGGGAAAGATAATGCATTCGTTGGATTCTTTAGAAGTAAAGTGATGAATAGCAGAAAAGACGAGAATATTGATTAAAGCAAAGAAGCATTTAAGAATTTCTTCACTGTAATATCAGAAAGATAAACATTAAGATCTTTTAAAGCCAGAAACAGGGTATACAAAGATAGATCCTGCAACATGTGCTACTTTGAAAGATTAGACTAGAAAACAATGTGACAACTGAGCAAGAAGAACATTTAACATAGAAAAGAAAACATCACCAATGAATAACACGCGAGAATCTTGTGAAACGCCCCTTTTTGAATTACTGGAAGATCTCTTGATAAAAATTACAGTATTTATGGCTTACAGGGCGTAAAGATCAACCCTCAGTACTTCAAAGTTTGAAGTATTTATAATCAAAATTACATACGATCCTGTCATTAAAGATCAGGATGTGGAAAATCTAAATTTAGCTAACTAACTTAACAAGATACACAAATTTAGGAACTGTTTGATGATGTGTTGAAACTTCATGTTGTTTTCTGGGGTAGGCCGTTGGTGATTCCTTTGCACGATCTCGTCTGAATGGATAGATGACTAGGCTCGGACACCTCATATCCTACTCGATCAGATTGCAAATCTCTTCCCATCAAAGGTGACTGGGAACGATGACTTTGAGTAGTCTTCGGTATACTTAATCCATCTCTGTGTACTTGGAAAAAGTTGGCTTGACGATGAAGGTGTACCAGATCTCAAGTTGTATGTTAATGTCTGTCTGTAAAGCATATAAGAAGGCCTTGCCTGTGATACTGCCTTGTATTCCTGAAAATTTTGAGCTGTCTTTAGCCACAGTGGCTAGTTTCTTTTCATAATCAGCAAGTGTCATTAACTTTTCATTTATGAATATTAAACCAGAAAGGCCTTTCTTCTGCAGAGCTTCAATCTTGCTGAAAAACCTTTTCACTCCTATGTTCATGGTCTGGACCTTTTCCTCTAGCTATAGCATCAGTCCTCTTTTGGTCAGGACCCTCTTGACCTCGAGGATGGTTTTTGTCCTATCTTCCATTTTCAACTCCTCTAGCTCTTCTCTAGTTTTTGAATTCAGGAATTTGATGATCTCAGTAGCTTCTGTGGGCATTTCTCCCAGTTCTCCCCTTATCTTCTCAATAGCCTGCTTACTTATCTGCACTAGTTTGTTTTGCTCGAACATGATTTGTATCATAGGCCATATTTCATTCATGGACTTGGTGATATCCATCCAGACACTTTCTTTGACTTCAACAAGTGTTTTTCCTGCCACTGTTTTCTTTTGAAGCTGTTGTAATTCATGTTTGAGCTTGTCTGACATTTGTTTCTCCTTAGATTAGCTAGTTTAATAGGAATATTTAAGTTCCTAAAGGTTCTCAACCTCCTTTCTGAGTCTACTGATCTCTGTCTCTTGCAAATTCATCTCCTCCATGGATTTCGCCAATTCTACTATTTTCTCCAGAGCTGTCAGTGGAGTCGTTGAAGGAATTTCTGTCACAGATACTGTTCTTACTCCTGTGAGTGGAACTGCGCTCAGTGGACTGACTTGCATGGGATTTGATTTTTCCTTCTCTTTCACTAGCTTTTCCAATTCATCTTCCATCTCCTTCAATTGTGCATTCTGCTCCATGATCAGCTTGAGCATCTCATCCTTTTCCCCTTCTGTCTCAACTATCTCCTTTGCCTGTGCATCTTCTGTTGGTGGTAGTTTCAACTGTTTCCTCAGAGATTCTATATTGGCATTTTTCTTTTTAAGAATCTCCTCAACTGATTTCACATTTGAGGGATCATACCCAATCTTGAGGACTAGTTCTTCCAACGTCTTAATTCTGTTATCTTTTGCAAAGGATGATATCTTTTCTAATTTTAGCTATGTCTGGACATTTCTCAAGGATACTTGTAGCTTACTGGCAGTAGTAGAAGCATTTGCCAATGTGGAGAAAACCATTTCTTCAGTTTGTCTGTGTAGATCCATTTGGTCTGCAGGATGCACAAATTTGGTCTAAAACTCGAATGTTGCCCTTTTTCAATCGGTGATTACTTTTGGGTCTAGCACCTGTGCTTGCAGAAACTCCATGTGCATTCTACCCTTCACAGTGTCAAATGCAGACAACAGTCTGTGTTGTGTAGTTGATGTTTGCTTCCAGAACTGAGCATAAGTACTACTGGTCAGCATCTGATTTTTCTTTTTGATCATATCATACTTCTCGAAAATGCTCAACTTTGGTTCTATTCTGCTCGACTGGTCGACTGGTGGAGTATCCGTGGGATTCTTGGACAAAATGGTAGAAATGATTTGTTTGTTGCTTGTGCTAAGAAGTGACCGATCATCCATCATGTTCGAGGTGGATCGGATTTCCCTTTCACCAGCCGTGTCAGATGCATGACTGGTTTTTGGCCTTTTGGTGTGTAACTATAAATCTTCAACCGAGACTTCAGCAACGGAAGGTGAAACATATTTCCTAGGTCTCTTCTCCTTGGGAGCTTGTGGTGTAGTGGTCTGCAAGACGATGACCGAAGGATCCTGTTGTTCTATCTCAACCAGAGTGTTGGGCTCCCATTCTGTTTGATTGGCAAACTTCTCTATCTCAGGCTTGGGTGTATGAACATATGGGATATTCTTATTCTTAACTCTCATCTATGAAATTATCCTACATGGGTCATAGTACCATATGAAACTGACCTGGAACTTCATCTCTTTCAGTAATCTGTCTGCTTCCTCTCCGTCACCTCAGCTGTTACAGATGAAAGACCCAATCTGACCTTTAATCCTAAGTTGTTGCTTCTTTTTCAGAGACACAAAATGTATGTCATCTGAGTTGATCATTTGCCTTATGCACTCCAGGGAAAATATCCTCATCGGTAGATACTTGGGCAACTTGTATGGAGCCAACTCACATCCATAAACTCTGATCTTAGTGTGGTTTTGGTACAGATACCAATCGTCAGTTTTAGCAAGATATGAGAGGTGTAAGATCCTCTGAATTTCCTCATTTATTTTTGGTTCGTGTCTGCCACTTAGCATGATCACCACTGGATGGTAGAACTGCTCTATGAACTGTTTAAAGATTAATTCTGTAGAGTTTTGTCTAAGCAGTGAAGTCCACGCTGTTACCGCCTGCAGCCTCCCATCCTTTTTCATCTTCTGCATCGAAACGAAGAATTTTTCCACTTGAAAGAAAACGAACATGTAAGCCAGTATTGAGGAATACTGGAACATGCCTTCCGTGGTGAAATTTGAGAATTGCTCAAGAACGTTGTCCGCCAGGAAAGCGTTGTAGTCAAACTGAGTGGTGGGTCTCTCATCTGTGGAGAAAATGGATAGAAAACCCAATATGGGTTCATCCACCCATTGATTCGAAAAATATCCCAGTAGAGCACAGAGAAACAAGATGACCTGGTTTCCCTTCAATAAGAACAGGGAAGAAGGATACGGGGGATTTGTAGTGGGGAGCTGAGCGGCCTGTGGGAGAAAAAGCTCGAAAATCTGAGCTCTTTGGGGAAATGATAGTTTCTGGTATAACTCTGTGATGACTTCGATATTGAAAGGTGAGGGGGATTCGGCTCTGAGTATCTGCATCATCTGATCAATGGCTTTATGTGTGATGAAGAAAAGATTTTCTCATGATGAAGACACTATGGCTCTCTGGTCAGGGATGTAATGGCCTGGCATTTGAGGGTGAATTCAAGGAAATAGTGAACCTGGGGGAAAATATATAGGGGAAGGTTTGACTCCCAGAGCCCAATTTCGTCACTCTGGTCCAAGAAAATGTCCTTTAGCCATGACTATAAATCTACGAAGTCGAACTCGCATCTGGTGTCTGTGATTAGATGATCTTAATCGGCCAAATGAATCATGTCGAGATCGACAAGAGGCAGGAGGAAAGGATTTTCCTCGGCCTCTGTTTTCTTTGATTTTAGCGCCATCACTGTGATAATACTTGCAAGCAAAAAAAAAAGTTAGCGGGGATGACTGTGGCTTTGGACAACTGACTGTAACGAAGAGGAAAACGGGGAAAAATATTCTTTGGTGTGGTGATAGGGTAAATGATGAGATACTAAAAGGTAGAGGTATTTTTGAGCAAACGGATACACGTTGGGGCACGGGGGACAGTTCAGCAAGCTAATGGATAGGTTAGCCTGTAATAAATTGCCAACGGGTCATTTGGAGTGTGAGATGGCCGACGACAATGAATGGCGAATACGATCGTGTGACATGGAGAATGTTGATTGGGAATTGACCATGGCGAAGGCACTTGTAATGGGTGAACAGGGGAAAATAGACTGACAGAGTAATGATATGTGACCCTTTGGGGAAAGCGTGGAAAATGATGTCATAGGGTGACGGGGTATGTCAGAAAAGGTAAGTGATAAGTGATGGGATTCTGGACCAACAGATTTCTGCCACGTAGAGAAGAGGGGCCTGCCAGAAAAACACTCCATTTTGGACCCCCCCGTTAAAAACAGACCGGTCAGGGGGGTCCGAAAAACACCATTAGTCATCAATCAGCGTGCCCGCCCCTCGACCGTAGATCTGTGCACGAAGTATAACCAACATTCCGGACCCCCCCCACCATTAAAAGCAGAACGGTCGGGGGGGTCTGGAATCCAATCTCAGCCATGGATCTAAGCACTGGCGCCTCAGCCATCCAGATGCGTGCCTTTGTTATCTCTGATTCCGGACCCCCCCCCCCCAACCGTTGGAGGGAAAATGGTGGGGGGTGTCCGGAAAGATTTGTCGGCCATAGTTTTGGGCGCCAGCATTGGTGTTGTTAATCTGTGTGCTATGTTTAAACTATGAGTGTGAAGTCGTATGTGCTCCGAAAACTTAGGATAAGTGCATATTGTGGGATTTCCCAAGTTTTTCCCTGTTTTTATCACCATGGGGGTTAGACACCAAACCTTTACACATAAAAAATATGGTTCAACATAAATCATCATGCTTGTTTTATTGAGATAAAGCAAACTACCCTATGTTCTAACCTAATTACCTATGACATTTAGCCCAGATTAAACTATTGGACTAAGAAATTACTCTATCCTGGGGTTATTTGACCAAGATTGAGTAGTTTGGTCAAATTTATTCACTAGCTAACCTAATTTGCTTGGCTAAGATTAAACAGTTTAGCCAAGCTAATTCACTACTCCTCTCAACATCAATTGAAAAGGACTTGGCCATGTTTAGATTGTATGGACCAAGTCAATGTTATTGCATGGAGCTTCATTCAATTTCTTTATGCCCTCTTTTATTCTTTTCTTTTTCTTTTCTTTTCTCTCTTTTCTTTCTTTTCTTTTTCTTTTTCTTTCTTTTCTTTTCTCAAATTATTTACAGAATGGAAAATTATTTGAAAAACAAAACACTAAAGTGATAATATTTCAGTCACCAGTTGATCCTATAAATTATAGGGTTATAACAACAGCTCCACCTGGGGAAGATAGCTCCGAAGGAGGTGTCTAGAACCGTCGAACTCTGGGAACTTGATAATCAGTGCCTTATCCATTGGGTTGTCCCCCAATGTGCAACCTTATATGCTACAAAATCCCTGGTAGCTGAAAATCTTGAACTGAAATCAAAACTCTCTGCAAACTGAAGTCTGGATCACACTTGAACTGAAAAACTGAAAAGCAATCTCAAACTGAAACTAGAAATATGCTCAGAGTACTGAACTTATTTTCACCCATCTACCTACCCTACTTTGCTAACAGTTACTGCTCAATCAGGTAATGAAAACGTGCCAATGAAACCAACCCAATAGTTGATCCCATGATTGGGCTTCCTCATCATGCTTGATGAAAATCAAAACTGAAATATGTAATGGCCACTGGTGATGGCTCAGGTCCTTGCAAAAAAAACATGATTGAACACTTATACTGAAGAGGAGCTCCATATAATTTGCAATCAGGTCAATAAATATATGATCTATTTGTTGATTCTCCAGGTATTCATTTAGCATTTTAACGTGGATGAGTTTTCCATCGTATCTTCAATATTAGACCATGATTGCAACTGTTCAATTTCAGACTTATGCTTGCAAACAAAATATTCATCAATCAGAAAATCGAAAGACAATACAATATCTTTTGGTTTTGGAGACGTAGGATTCTCATAAAACTGTTTTGGATGTTGGAAACTGTAGGACTAAATATGACTATTCAAGAGCTCAATATCCTTTTCAAGTCTTTCAACAAACAACTCGAGAACATAAATTTTAATTTCATGAGAAATTTTTCTCGATTTCCAACAATGAAACAAGATTGTTAATGAAACTTCATCAATTTGAAAATCTGCTAATTCATACCTGAATTCTTTTATAGCTTCACAAGATATAGGGTTGCCACATATCCTATCATCTTGAATCATCATCAATGCTCTGAAATCTAGATTCTTCAACAATGAAGTCACTTGTGAACTTTGAAGCTCGGGATCTTGAACAATGGAGTCGCCAGGTGAATGGTACAGCCTTCCTGTGTTTGGCTTATGTTCATCATCAGAAGTCAAATATGAACTTGAAGTGCACTTCTAGAGAACTTGAAAGCTCATTCCCCAGTATGGTCGCCACTATGTTATCGCTCTGTAAATTCCCAAAGGTTGTCAAGGAAGAAGAAATTTATCAGAGGTAACTTTATCCAACCACTTCGAAACTAGAATCTAGCCCTACCAGCTTCAGAGAGGGATCTCTCTATATGATTTAGATATGTTTTAACTTTAAGATATTAGGCTAGTTAAATAAAATAAGATTGACTGGTTTGTTGTTGTTTTTGTTAAGTTGGCTGAAAGGATTTTACGCCTCCATTGGGCTATGGGGTTTTTATTATAAATATAGAAATCTAAACAGAAACATAAATATTCTTTTCACAAGGAAAGATAATGCATTCGTTGGATTCTTTAGAAGTAAAGTGATGAATAACAGAAAAGACGAGAATATCAATTAAATCAAAGAAGCATTTAAGAATTTCTTCATTGTAATATCATAAAGATAAAGATTAAGATCTTTCAAAGTCGGAAATAGGGTATACAAAGATAAATCCTGCAACATGCACTACTTTAAAATATTAGACTAGAAAACAATGTGACAATTGAGCAAGAAGAACATTTAACATAGAAAAGAAAACATCACCAATGAATAACACGCGAGAATCCTATGAAACGTCCCTTTTTGTATTACTGGAAGATCTCTTGATAAAAATTACAATCTTTATGGCTTATAGGGAATAAAGATCAACCCTCGGTACTTCAAAGTTTGAAGTATTTATAATCTAAATTACATACGATCCTGTCATTAAAGATCAGGATGTGGAAAATCTAAATTTAGCTAACTAACTTAACAAGATACAAAAATTTAGGAACTGTTTGATGATGTGTTGAAACTTCATGCTGCTTTCTGGGGTAGGCCATTGGTGATTCCTTTGCACGATATCGTATAACTAGATAGCTGACTAGGCTTGGACACCTCATCTCCTACTTGATCAGATTGCAAAGCTCTTCCCATCGAAGGTGACTGGGAACGACGACTTTGAGTAGTCTTCGGTATACTTCATCTATCTCTGTGTACTTGGAAAAAGTTGGCTTGATGATGAAGATGTACCAGATCTCATGATGTATGTTGATGTCTATCTGTAAAGCATCTAAGAATGCCTTACCTGTGCTACTGCCTTGTAGTCCTGAGAATTTTGAGCCATCCTTAGCCACAGTGGCTAGTTTCTTTTTATAATCAACAAGCGTCATTAACTTGTCATTTATGACTCTTAAACCAGGAAAGCCTTTCTTCTGAAGAGCTTCAATCTTGCTAAAAAGCCTTTGCACTCTTATGTCCATGGTCTAGACCTTTTCCTCCAGCTATAGCATCAGTCCTCTTTTGGTCAGGACCCTCTTGACCTCGAGGATGGTCTCTGTCCTATCTTCAATTTTCAACTCCTCTAGCTCTTCTCTGGTTTTTGAATTCAGGAATTTGATGATCTCAGTAGCTTCTGTGGGTATCTCTCCCAGTTCTCCCCTTATCTTCTCAATAGCCTGCTTACTTCTCTGCACTAGTTCATTTTTCTCGAACATGATTTGTATCATAGGCCATATTTCATTCATAGACTTGGTGATATCCATCCAGACACTTTCTTTGACTTCAGAAAGTGTTTTGCCGGCCACTGTTTTCTTTTGAAGCTGTTGTAATTCCTGTTTGAGCTTGTCTGACGTTTGTTTCTCCTTGGAGTAGCTAGTTTGATAGGAATATTTGAGTTCCTGAAGGTTTTCAACCTCCTTTCTGAGTCTACTGATCTCTGTCTCTTACAAATTCATCTCCTCCATGGATTTCACCAGTTCTACTGTTTTCTCCAGAGTTGTCAATGGAGTTGCTGAAGGAATTTCTTCCACAGATACTGTGCTTACTCCTGTGAGTGGAACTGCGCTCAGTGGAATGACTTATGTAATGCCCCATATTTTGGCCTTAGGCAATTACAACTTCAATTTTTCTCATTATAGTAATTCATTGTTTAGTAACTATTTGGACTCTGTGAAACTGATATAGACATGTGATAGGTGTACGTCTAGACTTATTTGTGAGTTGCACAATATTATATTTTGTTGTTATATGTTTGTGATGATGATGATTATGTGATTTGGTTAAACATGTAAATTTAAATGTGGAATTTTGGTACATGGATACTAGTTTAAGTTATGTTGTGAATGCGTAAGATATGAAGGGCATGATAAAAATAAACATACATTTCTTCATTGAACGTCAATACAAATATGGATTCTTATATGAAATTGTGACATATATACATGGATATGAGTATTGGTGAACTAAGCTTCAGATTGACAAGTTATGTAATGACCAAATGACTGTAGTGTTGACGTAACATCCAAAAGATAGTGTATGTTATAAGTTGTACTTATGATTTAATTTATGGTTTCAAATATTGCTAT
>JZKD02S1709740.1:1060377-1071949 GCA_000966675.3 Picea glauca | reverse complement strand
TCAGCTTAACCTGGACATATGAGAAGTGCATCCTTATGCTGAAGAGAAGTGTCAAACTGATCCCTTGACTTAGTTCAAACATGAGGGACGATATGGGTGCACAGGTACAATTGGGTTGAGCGACAAAAGAGAGAAGTCAATGTAGTCACAGCTGGATAGCTGGTTCGTGTGTTGATATGTGACTCCGCGGAAAGCATGGTTAGTGTGTTGAGCTGTTACTTGTTCATGTTGGTGATCACGTCTTCAATGTTTTGGTAATTGATAATCACTTTAATTTGTGCATGTTGGTGTAGAACCTTAATGGTGGTGATCGTGTCTTCAATGTTTTGGTAAGATTGATAATCACTCTTTGTAATTTGTGCAGGTTGGTGTATAACATTGATGGTGGTGAATCATGTCTTCAATGTTTTGGTAATATTTATAATCATTCTTTGTTATTCTTTGTTTGTAATCTACTTATTTTGGATTTGTTGATGTTAACATACATATTGAGTTTAGTCAATTCAATGTGTGATGTAATGTTTTGGTAAGATTGATAATCACTCTTTGTAATTTGTGCAGGTTGGTGTATAACATTGATGGTGGTGAATCATGTCTTCAATGTTTTGGTAATATTGATAATCATTCTTTGTTTGTAATCTACTTATCTTGGATTTGTTGATGTTAACATACATATTGAGTTTAGTCAATTCAATGTGTGATGTAATGTTTGTTATAATTGATTATTCTAATCGTTGCAAGATAAAGTATGGAAAATTTAAGACAAAGATTGAACAAAGATATAGAATATGAAGACATTGAATAAGTGCAAACAATTCTGTTGAGTGATAAATGAGAACACTTAATTTGTAGTTACAGATAGATAGTTGGTTAGTTGGTTTGTGTGTTGGTATGTGTCTTTGTTGAAAGCATGGTTAGTTTGTTGAACTGCTACTTGTGCATCTTGGTGTAGAACCTTGATAGTGGTGATTATGTCTTCAATGTTTTAGTAATATTGATAATCACTCTTTGTAATTTAAGTATTTTTTATTTGTTGATGTTAAAATACATATTGAGCCTAGTCAATTCAATGTGTAATGCAATGTTTGTTAGAATTGATTACTCTAATCATTGTGAGGTAAAGAATGAAAAATTCAAGACAAAGATTGAACAAAGATGTAGAAGATGAAGACACCAAATAAGTGCATTACTCGAAAGAAACAAGTAAGAAGAAGTCTTTTGTCATATGTGTCATCGTCTCTTGCTGATTTTTTGTAGCCTTGCATAACAACAACTTTGTATTGTTAAAATCATTCCTGAGTTTTCCTCTGTGTTGTTGCTGAAAGGGAAATATAGCTACTTGTATTGTCTCCTCTTGTCATTCTTTGATGAAAGATTGTTTCTTTGATGAAAGGTTGTTTGAAGAATGAGGTGCCATAAATCCTTAGATTGGTAGGTGCAAAGAATGTAAGATTGACTTGGATACATCTCGTATCAGAGTATTTTTCTAGAGAATTGATGAGCATTGTAGTTGGGAACTTAGGTGTTTTGGTAGATGGAAATATGTCTATATGTTGGCCAATTGTAGTATTTACAATCATGTTGAACAAAGTTACCAACTTAATGAGAACTCTGACCTCAAAACGAGAACTCTGGCCAAAAAAACCCATATTTTTGCATAAAAAACATAAAAATCAACCCCTAAATCAAAAAGTGGTGCTACCTGTTAACAACAACTTTTGTCATCAAGCACAAAAGTACACAGGTCTGCAGGTTGCACGAGAAGCGCCCAAGTGCAGCACGGAAGAATCTCTTTTCAGGGTACAAGTCAAGCGATTGGGCGAAGTTTGTTGTCAAGCGGCCGAGACCCATCTATAAAGCTGATCGATGGTCACCGGGATCTCGGGGCTACCAAGTTACTTGAGGTATAGTGTCAGAGAAAGCACCTATATTTCAAGACAAAATCTGGGTCGTCCGATCCAGTGACGCGTGGCGCAAGATCTAGTCACGTCGGCATATCAACATTCGGGAGTTCAAAGGGTAAAAGTCCCTCGTCTTCTCACATCTCGGAACCCCAAACCCCGAAGTGCCGAAAGCACCTAGAATCGGGCCCACAGTATTGCCGAATTAGTTCAGGACCGTCAGATCAGAGAGGGGCATGTGGCACCCATTAGGCCCTCTCGGCATTTCACCCATCGCAACTTCGAAAAGGAAAGATCTGCTCCTTCTTATCCATGAACCCCGAATGCCAAAAGCGCCTTTGAAGATAGGCACAAGGTCATAGCTCGAAGTCGCTTGGAGGCAATAGTAAGAGTTGCGCAAAGGGACAAAACGCTGGGTATAGCTACAGAAGGGATCACCGTGTTCTCCAGGTACCAGTTCAACTTGATCTCAACTCTGATACCTGCTCAGAGTAAATGAAGAAGAGAGAGGGTGGTTGAAACCTCACCTCACTCGTTAATTGCAAGGTATGCATGTCTCGGTGGGAAGTCTGCCCGAGATGGTCCCCTATACTGATTCTTTCCACAGAAGCCATGCCGAGTCCTCGACTCACCAGGGAAGCCTGCACACGCTAATTCAACATTTAAGGGGCTCAGCTACCCCCTGGCACGAGCCATGCAGAATTAAAGTGTCATATGACAGAGGAGTGCAAGCCAGATTTGATTGAAGGGACGCCTCATCCCGAAAGTCTAGGAGGCCTCTGATGGGCAAATGTTTAGGAGTATATATACTTCTTTTTTTTATATTTTTCAAAGGATCGATGGTAGAGCGAAGCTCCCGATTGTAAAGTTTTAACACACACTCTAGTTCTCTAGTTATGTATCTATATGTAAGATTTCTTGTTTAATGACAGACAGTTTTCCTACCCCATCTAATTTTCATCTCATGCCGAAGGAGTTCATGATTGACTGATTCACATGAATTATTGCAATTACGTTACGATAAAGGATTTTTCATTACATTGTTGTATTCCCCGGTTTTCTGCATTTGAATGTAAGAAGATCTTGCGTTTAGATGTTTTCTCCTACAGTCTATTAGAAGCCTGATGTTTGTGACAGACCTTTGCATTTCTCTCATACAAGTCTTCCCCCTTATTTTCCCTTACTACAACTCATTGTCTGAAGTTCATCTAAGACCTCACTTGCCCATGCATGTCCGGCCTAGTTTCGGAGTTAGAACAACATTGTTTTGAGTTAACTTCCATTCGATCACCCCTTTGTATAAACAAATCATGACATAAAATTTTCCCCGAGATTGAATGACATTGAGCCTCTGATTCTGAAGGTGCATCAGGTATCAGAACCTTTGAAGATTGCTACTATGCACCTGGCGACTCCATCGTGACAACTCCACTGTGGCAAACCTGCCGTGTTAATTGTGGCTTTCAGAGGCAGACACACGTAGTCCCATCCACAGCTACCTCTAGCTACAGCTGAAACTGATCCGGAGGCATTTCTCAGAAAATGAAAGGCCTCTGAAGGAGAAGCTTTCGCCACCGAATCAGGTAATCTGCCATCTCCTTCTGTAGGAACTCCATTTTCTCATCCTCAGTTTCTTAGCAGACCTTTTTCTGAAGTTTCTCGTTTCCTGAATTTCAGGAGTGTTCCTGTTGAGTTCTCCCCCCCTGGTTTGGGATTGGAGGAAGAAACCCTTGTCACTCCCCTCTCCCCTGAAGCTGTACCTTGGCGTAGACCCAGGACCACAGAAGATTTCCCCACTCCTAGCTTTACCACTCCTCCTCTTGTTACTGTTGTCGCTTCTGCACAAAGAGAAGCATCTGTTGGCTTAAGCCCATTAGCCTTCTCCCTAAATCCCCTGCTGTTTCCCATTCCACTTAGGAGCTCATCCCCAGTATCCCCTTTTCGGGCTCCTTCTCCTCTGAGTTCTTCTCCACATAATATCCCTATGGTAGGAGAAAATCCCCCTATGACTAGAATGGAGGCTATTATAGCTACTAGGTATGCTCCCCTTGTGTTACCCTAGCCTCTCAATGCCCTCCCAGCAGACGGTTACCTCAAGCAGTTGCCCAAGTTTACAGGCGAGGGGGACATAACTGCAGAAGAACACCTAGAAGCCTTTTACAATTTTACAGATGATAATGTTATCATGCATGCAGATGTATGGATGAGGATTTTTGTCCATAGTCTTCAAGGCGAGGCTAGAAAATGGTTTAAGGCCCTGCCCCCTGGATCTATTGATGGGATCGAAGCTTTGGATAATGCCTTTTTGAGACAGTGGGGAGTTAAAAAAGACTTCATGTATTACATGACAGAGTTTGGGTCTTTAAAGAGAAAAGAAGGAGAGTTTGTGTCTGACTTCTCCAAGAGATTCAATAAAATGTACAATAAAATCCCTGCTGAGATAAAACCCTCCGAAGCCTTTGCAAAGATCACTTATGCTAGCGCCTTTGATCCCTATTTCTGCCTCCTATTGAGGGAAAGAAGAGCCACTACTCTGGCCCACATGCAGGATGCAGCCGTGGAGGTAGAATCTAACATATTGGCTGTTGACCGACTCAGGAACGCTGCTGATAGAAACACATCAAGGCAGAGGCCTGAAGCTTCCCCATCCAGTTCCTCGCCCCTGCCTCTTCAGACAGATGAGACAACTAGAGTGCTAAAATCACTTTCCGCCAGGATGGAAAGGTGGGAATTAGAAGGGAAGCCCATCTACAAAAATCCCCAAAATACAGATAGCAGAGGTTTCAGGAAGCCTGATAACAATGTGCCATGGGCTTTCCCAAGAGAACAAAGGAGCAGAGATAGGGATGATCAGAGGATTCAAACCCCTCTCCAGAACAACCTAGTTTCTAATGAGGAAGGGGAGGGGGTGGATGAACTTGACCCTAATATCCACTGCATCGAGGACACTTCCCCATTCCATCATTTGAATCAATCGGCATATGAAGAATCCCTTATCAACACTCAAATAAACGAGTTGAGTCGAGGGGAAAAAGCCAGCAACACTCCTAACTGATATAATCTCAGGTCAAGAAAGAAAGAAGGGAATTTTGATGGCCAAGATGAGCCCCTCATAGCAGAAATACCTACTAACGTTGCAACAACCACTACTAAAGAAAAGAAAACTCAGAATGCTTCGCCAGCAGCCAAGGAACCTATCTCTGAGGTAAGGGAAGCTCCTAAGCCTATTCCCTCCTTCAATTTTGAGCATGAGATTCAAAAGATTAGAATCCCTGTACCCCTATCCGAACTAGTTAAAAATGAAGATTTCAAAAGGTCCCTCTCCAAGCTGCTACGATCTGAGCCCCCCCCAACCTTCCACTCACTCAATAAATCTCCAAGATGAAAATCCAGCAGTTGTCCTAGGGCCCATTGTAGAAGATAGAGATGATTCATCCCCCCCTTTCTACACATCCCTGCACATACATGATAAAGTGTTGCATAACTGCCTCATGGATTCATGAGCTTCCCATAACCTTATGCCCAAAATAGTAATGGAAGAATTGGGACTGGAGGTGACAAAAAATTATCATGATTTGTACTCTTTCGATTCAAGGAGAGTGCAGTGTCTGGGAGTCATCAAAGACCTGGTGGTTTCTCTGTTTCAGCTGCCCATGAAGAGTGTGGTCATGGATATTGTGGTAGCTGATGTCCCCCCCCAAATTCGACATGCTGTTGTCGAGATCTTGGATTAAAGATCTTGGAGGAACATTACATATGGATCTCACGTATGTTACCATTCCAGTTTTCAGAGGGGAACAAAGGAGGTTATATAGGGAAGCTCATCTGGCCTACATTGTTAGTGACGAAGCAAACCCCACCAACCATCCTATCTTCGCACTTGACACTGAACTGGGGTCTAGTTTATTGCAGCTCACTGATGCTCCTGAAGACCCTTTCCAAGTCATAAAGCAACCCAGTCTTAATTATCCGATTCCCCCTCCAACCAACTTTGTCTGGAAGATGTTTTTCGATGGAGCTTCTTCTAGCGAAGGCGCTGGCGCCAGAATAGTGTTCATATCACCTTCTCAAGAGACCATATCCCTGTCATACAAGCTGGAATTTGAAACCACCAACAATGTGGCAGAGTATGAAGCTCTTGTTCTGGGCATGAGGGCTGCAAAAGAAATGAGAATTAAAGAGATAGCAATATTTGGAGATGCTAAGTTGATTATCCAGCAAGTTAGAAATGCTTATCGTGCTAATAATCCCCGGCTCAGAAATTACAGAAATGAGGTATGGGACTTGATTGATAATTTCTTCTTGGCCTTTAACATTTCTTTCATTCCGAGGGGGGGAAATACTTCAGCTGATTCTCTAGCTGTCTCAGCTAGTTTTCTCAAAGTTCCTCTGCCGCCTATGGTCAAGTACGATGTTGAAATAAAATATAGGCCCTCTGTACTGGACAATGTCAAGCATTGGAAGGTATTCGAAGATGATCTAGAAATCGAAAAATTTCTCCAATCTGTTGATGAATTTTCTGCGTTTCACATTGATCAGGATCCCGACCTGGAAGGTGACCCTCACCCTGAGGTGTTTTTAAATGAAATTGCTAATCACTAGATTATTTAGCTGCCTAGCAATCACATTCCCAGGGGACTAGTCCCTTTAGAAAGATTGTTCGATGGGAATGATGTGGCAGTAAAGGGTAAGGTTTCAAATGAAGGTGCCGACACATCTGAGTGTAACATTGGCACACAAGAGGAGCCCAAGTTTGTCAAATTATCAAGTAGCCTGACCAATGAACAGAGGGCAGAATATACTGAGTTATTAAAGGAATTCGTTGATGTGTTTGCGTGGACCTATGAAGACCTCAAGACTTATGACACATCTATCATTGAGCACAAGATCCCACTGAATGAAGAGGCTAGGCCATTCAGATAGAAGCTGAGACAGATAAATCCCATGTTGTTGCCCATCATGGAGAGAGAAGTGAAGAATTTATTAGATGCCCAAATCATTGTCCCCTTGAGATATTCTAAATGGGTGGCCAATTTGGTCCCGGTGAGGAAGAAAAGTGGAGAAATCAGGCTTTGTGTCGATTTCAAGAACCTGAACAGGAGCTCAAAGAAGGACAATTATCCCCTGCCCAACATGGAACACATATTGCAAAGGGTAACCGGTGCATCTAGGATTTCCATGATCGATGGCTTTTCTGGTTATAATCAGATATCGGTCATGCCCGAGGACAGAGAGAAAACGACCTCACCACTGCTTGGGGCACATTCATGTATGCCAAAATGCCTTTTGGGTTGATGAATGCAGGAGAAACATTTCAGCGAGCCATGGACATAGCCTTCATCGGAGAGAAAGATCAGTTTGTGGTAATCTATCTGGATGACATCACAGTCTTCTCGAGGTCAGATAAAGAGCACTGTTGTCACCTGAGGAAAGTTTTCTTGAAGTGTCGAAGGTTTGGCCTTTCCCTAAATCCCAAKAAATMTTTGTTTGCTATGAARGAAGGGAASCTATTAGGCCATATAGTATCARYARAGGGRGTGARGATYGATCCTAGCAGGGTAGAGGMAATTCRAACCCTGTCACTTCCTAGATCTAAGAAGGAAGTTCAGGCCTTTTTGGGGAAGATTAATTTYYTGAGGAGATTCGTCTCAAATTTTGCTGAGTTGGTGAAACACATCACAACCATGCTCAGGAAGGGAAATGAAGTGAAATGGACCGCTGAACCCAGGGAATCTTTTATCCAAATAAAAAGAGCATTGACTGAGGCACCTGTGCTGATCAGTCCTGACTATTCCAAAGAGTTCCTAATTTTCTCTTTGCTTCTTTTGATACAGTAGTAGCGGTCTTGTTGCAGGAAAATGAGGAAGGGAGAGAGCAACCCATTGCCTTCTTCAGCAAGGCATTAAGAGATGCAGAGATCAGATATGAAATCATGGAGAAACAGGCCTATGCCTTAGTGAAAGCTCTCAAATCTTTTAGAGTCTATGTCCTGCACTCAAAAGTGACCGCATACGTTCCTTCAGCCTCTGTGAAGGACATCCTTGTACAACCCCACATAGACGGGAGGAGGAGTAAGTGGATAGCCAAGATCCTGGAGTTTGACTTGGAGATAAGGCCTACCAAATTGATTAAAGGTCAAGGTTTAGCCAAGCTGTTGGCTGAAGCAAATTGCAGAGCCTTGGGGGTAGATTTCATCAATGCAGGTTCAGAAAATCAACAGAACCAACTAACTGATGTAGATCCTCAAACAGAACCTCTGTTGGCCCAATGTCCTTGGGATAAGGATGTCATATATTTTCTGCGGGAATTGCGGCCTCCAGATGGCCTGCAAAGAAACAAGGCAAGATATCTGAAGCTCAAAGCAGTCAAGTACTGCCTTGTCGATCAAATTTTATACTGGAAAGACCTCCTAGGGGTGCTTTTAAAATGCATGAACCCGCAAGAGGCCGACAGGATCATGGTTGAATTTCACAGTGGCCTATGCGGAGGGCACCATTTCTGGAAGACCACAGCTCACAAAATTCTCAGGGCTGGGTACTACTGGCCAACCTTGTTCACTGACGTTTGTAGAGAAGTTAGAGTCTACATCCCATGCCAAAGTTTTTCAGGGAAGCAACAACTCAAATCTTTGTCGTTGAAGCCTGTAGTTGTTTCGGGACCTTTCCAGCAATGGGGCCTAGATTTTATTAGAGAAATCCACCCCGCTTCTAGTGGGCAGCACAGATGGATCCTGACTACTACAGATTTCTTTACTAAGTGGATTGAAGCTATCCTCACCAGAAGTGTTTCCCACAAGGTAATTATTGGATTTCTGGAAGACCTCATCACAAGATTTGGCTGCCCAAGAAAGATTGTTACTGATAACACAACCTCATTCAAGGCTGAGCCATTAGCCAAGTTCTGTGAGCAATTTGGGATCAAACTGATTCACTCCACCCCATACTATCCCCAGGGCAATGGTTTAGCAGAATCCTCCAACAAAAGCCTGATAAGGATCATCAAAAGACTATTCGAGGACAGCAAAAGGGCCTGGGATTCAAAGTTGAAATTCTCTCTATGGGCCGATCGAGTGACCACAAAAAGATCTATAAGTGTCTCCCCTTTCCAATTAGTTTATGGAGCAGAAGTTGTTTTCCCTTCTCAGCTAGCCATTCCCGTAGCAAAGTTCTTCCAAGATCATCAAGAAGAGCCTGATGACATGATCAGAAGAGTTCATCAACTGGTAGAGGTCCAACAGGCCAGAGAGCAGGTAATGGACAGAATTCAGGACCATCAGCAGAAAGTCAAACTGGCTTTTGACAGGAAAGTCAAGAAGAAAGAGTTTGAGATCGGGGATTTGGTGCTTAAGTGGGATGCACCCATGCAAGACAAGGGAAAACATGACAAGTTTGATTCCCTATGGATTGGGCCTTTCAAAATCTCTGAGGTTTTCTCAAACAACACATACAGGTTGCAGGATTTGGAGGGTGAAGAGGTTTTCAGCAGCCCAATAAATGGGAATTTTCTAAAGAAATGTTTTGCTTGAGCCGTAAACAACTCCTTTTTTTGTAAATATTGTCCTTTTGGTTCTTTGTTCATTTTCTTTCTTATTATTTTCGGCTTAGTAAATGACTCCATAGCCCAATAGCAAGGCACTGAAGCTGCAAATGAGTTCTTAGAGCATCACAGGGATGACTCTATCCCCCATGGAGCCTAATGTTAACAACAACTTTTATCATCGGGCACAAAAGTACCCAGGTTTGCAGGTTGCACGAGAAGCGCCCAAGCGCAGCACGGAAGAATATCTTTTCAGGGTACAAGTCAAGCGAACGGGTGAAGTTTGTTGTCAAGCGGCCGAGACCCATCTATAACGCTGATTGATGGTCACCGGGATCTCGGGGCTACCAAGTTACCCGAGGTATAGTGTCAAAGAAAGCACCTATATTTCAAGACAAAATCTGGGTCGTCTGATCCAGTGATGCGTGGCGCAAGATCTAGTCATGTCGACATATCGACATTCGGGAGTTCGAAGGGTAAGAGTCCCTCGTCTTCTCACATCTCAGAACCCCGAACCTCGAAGTGCCGAAAGCACCCAGAATCGGGCCCACAGTATTGCTGAATTAGTTCAGGACCGTCAGATCAGAGAGGGACGCATGGCACCCATTAGGCTCTCTCGACATTTTTCCCATCGCAACTTCGAAAATGAAAGATCTGCTCCTTCCTATCCATGAACCCCAAACGCTGAAAGCGCCTTTGAAGATAGGCACAAGGTCACAGCCCGAAGTCGCTTGGAGGCGATAGTAAGAGTTGCGCAAAGGGACGAAACGTTGGGTATAGCTACAGAAGGGATCACCGTGTTCTCCAGGTACCAGTTCAACTTGATCTCAACTCTGACACCTGCTTGGAGTAAATGAAGAAGAGAGAGGGTGGTTGAAACCTCACCTCACTCGTTAATTGCAAGGTATGGATGTCCCAGTGGGATGTCTGCCCGATATGGTCCCCTGTACTGATTCTTTCCACAAAATCCATGCCGAGGCCTCGACTCACCAGGGAATCCTACACACGCTAATTCAACATTTAAGGGGCTCAGCTACCCCCTGGCGCGAGCCATGCAGAATTAAAGTGGAACATGACAGAGGAGTGCAGGCCAGATTTGATTGAAGGGATGCCTCATCCCAAAAGTCTAGGAGGCCTCTGATGGGCAAATGTTTAGGAGTATATATACTTTGTTTTTGATATTTTTCAAAGGATCGATGGTAGAGCAAAGCTCCCGATTGTAAAGTTTTAACACACACTCTAGTTCTCTGGTTATGCATCTGTATGTAAGATTTCTTGTTTAATGACAGACAGTTTTCCTACTCCATCTAATTTTCATCTCATGCCGAAGGAGTTCATGATTGACTGATTCACATGAATTATTGCAATTATGTTACGATAAAGGATTTGTCATTACATTGTTGTATTCCCCGGTTTTCTGTGTTTGAATGTAAGAATATCTTGCGTTTAGATGTTTTCTCCTACAGTCTATTAGAAGCCTGATGTTTACGACAGACCTTTGCATTTCTCTCATACAAGTCTTCCCCCTTATTCACCCTTACTACGACTCACTGTCTGAAGTTCATCTAATACCTCACTTGCCCATGCATGTCTGACCTACTTTCGAAGTTAGAACAACATTGTTTTGAGTTAACTTCCATTCGATCACCCCTTTGTATAAACAAATTGTGACATAAACTGATGGGCGCCGAGCTCTGCTCCTGCTGCAATCCAGGGGTGACTTCTGACGCTAACACTACCGGTAGCACCATTTTTTTAAACGGGGTCAAAATCACAACATTTTTCAAACATGGCGTTCAAAACTCAGACAATGGCTCAGAAAACCCTTAAAATCAACACCTAAAAAAAAGATGTTTTTGAATTTCTTTTTTTTCTTCAAAACGTTAAAATTTTAGATAATTTAAAATCGTTTTTTTAGCACTTGGTACCATTAAAACCAAAACCTCAAAATCAGCTATCAAATTGAAAAGTACTGCTACCGGTAGCACCCATTCTAAAATTGGAGTATGAAAATGACAAATTTTTATAAAGTGGTAAAAGAACTCATCATTACTGTAAACAAAATCATAAAATTAACCCTTAAATGTTTACTTTTTAAATCTTATTAGCACTCAAAGCACAAAGTAATACATAAT
>JZKD02S1709740.1:933100-958303 GCA_000966675.3 Picea glauca | reverse complement strand
TTTAGCTTGCCTGTTTTCCAGGGCCGCATAGATCCTTGGCATTCTACTACCCATGTCCACCACTGTTTCAGCTTGTTGAACATTATGGAAAACTCTTGCTTTTCCATTCATGTGGTGGAAATCTATGTACCTATGGTTTCCTTTACAACCCTAACACTCCATAGGTGGCGGTCTTGTAATTTGCCCACCCACGTCAACTTTCCTGGGCTCTCTAAAAGATGGTTGTCCCTGAGGACTGTTTCCAAAAAAGGGAGTCTTGTTTCCCTTATGCCTCTGCTCTTTCTTGAACTTCTTCTGATCATCTCAAGACTTCCGAAAAGTAGGTTTTTCTCTTTCCTACTCATACAAGCATTTCTCCCTTCTTATTGTTTCTTCGATAGTCTTAGGATCATCATACTGAATCTTGTCACTAATGGTAGGTGGTAGTCCACTTAGATACCTTTTAATCTTGACAGCCTCATCTTTGATGAATGGGACATACTTCAGTAATTCCAAAAACCTTCGTTCGTATTCATCAATGGTCATGCTGCCTAGCTTGAGTTCGAAGAAATCCTTCATCTTTTTGTCATAGTATCTTTTAGTCAGGTATTTCCTCTTGAAATACCTCTTGAATTCCTTCCAAGTGATATCTTTCTCTCTAATGTGTTGCACCTGCACAAGCTGATCCCACCACATGGATTCTTTTCCTTTTAGTTGATACATTGCAATTATTCCTTCTGCATGTGAGGAATAATTCTGTAGTTGGAAATATTTCCTCATGCCAAGCAACCAAGTTTCAGCATCTTCCTCCTTCTTATGTTCTCCATCAAATGTTGGAGTCTTGATCTTGTTCATTTCCCCTTTCAATTCATCCATCCTAGATCTCCTGTTATTTTTGGTAGGAGATGGGCTTGAACTATTGTGTGCTTCCTTACCAGAATGCTTTGGGTAGCGATGATGATGTCTCCTGACACTCCTCAATCTTCTTTTCCTCTTAGGGGTCCTGCAACTCTCTGTCTTTCTTGAGTCACTTTCCTTTTTCAATTTCGTTTCTATTCTTTCCAGACTCTTCAACATATTTAGGTTGAATTCACATTGTGGATCCCTGACCCTCATGAGATTTCGACTATCGGCTCGGTGAGCCTGGGATTCTTTCTACAATCCTTCAATGATTTTCATCATATGGCCTTCCTTATCCAATTCCCTTCCATGCCCATTGGAGTTCAATCCTTCGACTCCCAAGTCGACATTCATTCCTTCTCTGTCGTTCTCTAAATTGGAGGTAATCCACACCTCTTCCATTCTCTACTCTCAACGAAAACCCTATTCAGTTCTGGCACTTGCTAAGCTTCTACAAACACACGTGCAAACAACAGGGATTTGTCAGGTCATTATTCTTAGCAAATTCCACACTTTCAAAACCATTCCGATTTTAAGAAAACACTTCGACTTCATAAATTTTTCCAAGTTCTTCTCGGCTCTGTAATTTTCGGGTGGTAGCTCCCTCTTTCTCCCTACCCTCATAACCAAAGGTCATGACCAAGTGCTAGACTACCAGGTGCCACTCAGGCTTTCGACCTTCAAATATTTTGGGACTTCGGGACTTCGGGTTTCGGGGTTTCGGTCCACGAGGATCCAACAATTAAAATCCTCTATGGTTCTTTCATCTACGAAAATTTTGGGACTTCAGGACTTTGGGTTTCGGGGTTTCAGTCCATGAGGTTCTAGCACTCGCTTCCCTCTCCAACTCCCAACTTCTGAAATTCTGACTTCTCTCCAAATGAAACTTCGGGTTTCGGGATTTCAGGGCTTGAGGCTTTTGGGTTTCGGGGTTTTGGTCTTGAGGGTTCTCGCACTCGCTTTCCTCTCCAACTCCCGACTTCCAAAATTCCAATTTACTTTACCCTTCGAGCCCACAGCACAGTTGTCGCAAACCAAGGCAGTGACACATGGTGTGCTTAAGAAGGTCCACATCACTTCCGGAGACGTCATAGGGTCCCACCACTTTCACTTTTCATTTCGACCCATTGGCACATGGTACACACCCATGTGTCCATGTCCATTCCAAGTGAAATCCAACGGTTAGACCTCTTTCAGATCTATGACGCAGATCCTTTCCACATTTCAGGATTTTGGGGTTTCGGGTTTTTAGGAACCGGGATTTCATGATGTAGTGACTCCAAGTCTCTCATCATTTCAATCCCTGAATTCTGAAATGATCCAACGGTTCAAGTTCCTCTCCTACGAGGTACGGTTTAGATCGTTTCGAGATTTCGGGTTGGCTCTTCCGTCTTTGAATATTTTGGGACTTCGGGTTTTCGGGTTTTCAGTAACCTGGATTTTGCGACTTCGAAAAACTAGGGGTCTTTCCCTTTGGTTTCTTGGGTGTCTAAATTCCGGCTGACAACCACATGTCCCTTCGATGGACGGTCCTCATGATTTCGGGATTTTACGTACCGCAATTTCTACACTCCTGTGAAACTCCAAAGGGTTTTAAACCTTGTGCACGTTCTCCAGATCTGATGATCGTGAGGGTTATCCTTTCCTCCTGAAGATATTCTATGGCTCCAACACTTCTTGTGTGGAGTTCTTTCTCTCCCTATGGCCACATACCACACCTACTGTAGTTTTATAATACCGCTATACCTCCTGATCTTTGTAACATGGTCAAGTAGGCCGTTGACACTCAAAAACATTCTGAGGTCTGAAATTAGTCCTCTAAACACAATTTATTCTCAAAACCTAGGTCCAAAGACCACTTATCCTACCCATCCAGGCTCAACGTTGAAACCAGGCTCTGATACCATACTGTAACACCCTTGACCATCAACCCCATGGTCGGGCAAACGCTACTGTGTGAAAAACACTTCTGTAACACATTATGCATTCTAATGAACTTAAAATGCGTAATTACAGTTAAACATAGAATTACTTCTACCATTTCAGAGTTAATGGAAATAACATTAACCCATATGTGCAGCAAAATACATGATAGCACTGCAAGAATCACAGGTATGCAATTTATTAAATTACAGAATTACAAAACATAGTGGCACTTATCTTTGAATTTGTCACACACCACCAACTATGTGTAGACCTTCCATGAACCTCCCAGCCTTAGACTGCACAACTCATCACTCTCAGTAGTAGGTCACCCCCAATCTGGGGCTAAGCTCCACCGGGTAGGGATTCCCAGGCTAGGCAGGGAATACAGGAAGACACACAGTCACAGAGGAAGGATTCTCTCCCAGGAACCACTTATACCCACTTCCCACAGACTCTCCTTCCCTGCATGCCTGTCCCACACTAGGAGTATACACCTTATTTGTCACCTAGACAGTCCTTCGACTGTTAAACTCCCTTGCCTTAGGCTTCATAAACAGACTAGACTATAAATATCCGAGCTCTGTGGCATCTATAGGGTTCCTTCCACGAGCTGTCTCCTTCCTCCACGCACTCTCTCACCTGGAGAGATCGCTCACAGGACAGGAAACCTATCCCTTCAATATCAACCACCTATCTCACCTGGAGAGAGTGTTTTATACGCTGGCCAACAAGCCACACACAGTCAAGCATTGCACGGCCACAACAGTCAACTGGGAAAACAGACACAGGCTTCCCAAATAGGTGACAGACACATA
The DNA here is from genome assembly GCA_000966675.3 of Picea glauca. Taxonomy (NCBI): domain Eukaryota; kingdom Viridiplantae; phylum Streptophyta; class Pinopsida; order Pinales; family Pinaceae; genus Picea; species Picea glauca. The sequence continues at coordinate 954,683 of JZKD02S1709740.1, read as the reverse complement.
CTTCAACCCAACCAGGCTCAACAATTACAGAATAGACTCACGGTTATGGTTTTGGGAGTGTGGAAGGTGTACAAATATTCCACACACACATACTCAAACTGTTGAGGCAAGGGATCTGAGAAAAAAACCCTAGACAGAGGTCGGACACAGACTCGATGGTTCAGACAGAGGGTGTACCAGCTCCTCCAAAAATCAACACAGGCCTTTTGGGTTTCAGATTTGCATGAGGGTATGTAGAGGCAACACGAGTTCAGATAGTCAATGGTTGAATGGAGGAGGAACTCCCAACATGTCTCATTTCGACAGTTTTAACTGCATGCACTTGGGTTGACACTTGTCACCCATGAAGTTCGTTCCTTCACATTTGGAAGTCCCTCGTCCTTCCAAAGAACTTAGGATAAAACATCACATTTCACAAGGATTTTTGGAATAATATTAAAATATTATTCCCAAGGACTTAAGCCCCTAGGCTCAACACTTAGCCTCTCTTCCCAATCTTCTAGTCCCCAATCCCTTACCCAGGCTTTGTGGATGCTTAGTCCCCCATCACTCATTCATCGTGGTCGGTCCACACGCAGAGATGTTTTGTATTAATACTGTACTTAGTTACATGTACAACAATCAGGCTCTTGGCCTTCAACACTTAGGCTCTCTGGCCTCATAATCACATAATCCCACCAGCTTTTATAAACTTGGATCACCAACCTATAAAACATAATTACAATTCATAATGCAAGATTTACAACAGGGCTTGGCCTTGAGGACACTACATTGTAATTATGGAAAGTGGTTATAAGAAGGTTAACACTAAAATGAGGAAAATGGGTTAAGTAGTCAAGTGTCTATTGGATATATGGACAATTCGCAAATTGGGAAAAGTTGGACATAGGTGACTATGTGGACAAAGTGGTCTAGAAGATGCTTCTAAGGAAGCTACATGAAAGTATAAATAAGAGGCATGAGACTCTCATTTCAATCACACTTGAGCATATTGAATATATACAGGTGAATGAGGTAACCAAATGATATCTAATCCAAATTTCAGAGGGAAGGTGAAGTAAATAAGGTCTAACTTCAAGGGAGGATAAATTATTTTGATGATGCTTTCTAAGGTATGTTATTTACAAGTCATCTCACCATTTTCACAATAACGTTTTTTCTAGAATGATTCAGACTGTGAAATTGGGAGGCCATTGAGGAAACATATCCAAGTAGCCATGGTACGAATTTAAACTTGTGAGTCATTGTTTTTTTGGAGTTACACTCTGTGGAAAATAAGGTTTGTGGCTAGTCCCGAAACTAGTCTAAAACAAGTGTTTCGGGTAAAAATGTCATAACTTCTTTAGAACAGATCCAAATTCAATAATACCAAATGTGTTGGTTAGATTACAGTCTTTAGTATTCTTTGTACAATTTTCAGATCCATACAATAAATATTCCATATGGGGCACGCTCTAAAAGTTCGCTCTCTAGAATAAGCCAAAATTCAACAAGGTATGCCATTTTTTCTATAACTCGTTTTCTGAGAGGTTACAAGTAGTGATACCTGGAGGAATTACATAAAACACATTGAAGAACATTGTGTACTATTTTTCGTATCTTTATTCATTACAGGTACATAGTTATGATTATTTCAAGTTAGGGTTGTTGACTAATCCAAAACTAGTCATGTGAGACTAAAGTAAAGTTTGATGAAAATGCTAGTCTCTTGTTGTTAAAGCTAAGCAAGATTTGCAGGTATGTGATCATATACACTAGGTCTATTATAGAGTTACAAATTAGATTTGGATGATGAAATTGATGAGGGACTTTGGTTGAGGTTGAGGTACAGGTTGGTGCATGGTTGATGCACTTGTTTATGGTACAGGTTGATTACAGGTTGAAGTAGATGTTGGTGCATGGTTCAGGTTATTGATACAGTTTGTTTGGTGCAAGTTGATTGGTACATGTTTACAACAGTATATCTCACATTGTGACAATGGTTCCATCATTCTACTTATACGTTAGGGCGGTTGGACGGGGCAAGGATAGGTGGTTGTAGACACCTTTCGATTTTAGCCGGAGAACATATGGGGTTGTAGCCTCCTTCTGGTTGTAGCCAAAGAATTAGGGAGTTGGATTCCATCATTCTACTTATATGTCAGGGCGGTTGGACGGGGCAAGGATAGGTGGTTGTTGACACCTTTCGATTTTAGTCAGAGAACATAGGGGGTTGTAGCCTCCTTCTGGTTGTAGCCAAAGAATTAGGGAGTTGGAGCTTCCCTCAGGTTGTATCCTAAGAAACTAGGGGGTTGGAGCCTCCTTCCAGTTGTAGCTGGAAAACAAAGGAAGTTGGTGCTTCCAATGAATGTAATTCTTCAAGACATATAAGAAAAATAATTCTGTGGTTTTCTCCCGCTTTGGGTTTCCACATAAAAACACTGGTGTACTTTGTATGTGTATTATTGTTCATTTGTTAATTGTTTATTTATTCTACAAATATTGGATGATAATGCTACATTGATATAACACTTTCATTATATGGTTGAAAAGGATTAGATTTCTCTATTACTGATTCACCCCCCTCTCAGTAATCCAACAATTGGTATCAGAGAAGGTTCCTTTAGAAATTAGTTTAACCACTGAAAGGTAGATTGTGGAGAGAAACAACACGTATAAAAATGGAATACCACAGTTTGATAGACATACGTATGCCATTTGGAGCATAAGAATGAAGAAATATATACATGCACATGGATTTGAAATTTGGCAATGAATTGTAGATGGATAAACAACACCAGTAGTTCCACCGACAAATGAAAAATATATGAAACTTGGTCAGAATAATTCCAAAGCCACAAAGGCACTTCTGAATGGTCTTGGAGAATCGATATTCACCAAAGTTTTACATTGTGAATCCGGTAAAGAGATTTGGGACAAAATTCAAAATATTTATGAAGGAGATTCAAAATTCAAAGCAGCAAAGCTTCAAACTTATAGAGGTCAGTTCGAACAACTAAAGATGAAGGAAGATGAGAACATTGTAGCTTAATTTTTATGAGTCGATGAAACTGTAAATGCAATCTTGGGATTGAGAGAAGAAATCAAAGAATCTGTAATTGTTCAAAAGGTACTAAGATCTCTTCCTATGAGATTTGACCCTAAGATATTAGCACTAGAAGAAAGAGTAGATCTAAACTCAATAAGCATGGGTGAACTGCATGGAATATTCATAGCATATAAAATTAGAACTGAATAGGAAAATCCATATATAAAAGAAGCAACCTTCAAAGCATCCAAAAGGTGAAAGAAAAAGGGAAAGAAAAAAGAAAAAAAATAACATAGCAGAAACAACGACGTCTTGGAAGATGATGAAGAAGTGGTCAACTTTGTCAGAAGATTAAAAAAAGGAACCAATGGTAGGTATAGAGGTAAGCTTCCTTTTATTTGTTTCAATTGTGATGGTATTGGTCATTTTTTTAACAAATGTCCTCATAATAAAAAGAGAAATGATGAAGGTTGCTCAAATAGAAAACAAACATATAAAGGAAAAAGAACCACAAAGAAAGTTTTCAAGAAAATATTATGCACCAAAGAAGACATCTCATCATCAAATGAAGATGAAGTCAGTGATAGTGAGACAAAAAGAGTTATATTCATGGAAATAGAAGGCTCTGATAAAGAAGAATCTGAAGAAGAATATGAAGGGGTCGAAGAAGAATATGAAGAGGTAAAAGTTGACTACCGAGAAGAATTGTTGTGTGCCATAGAAGTTATCAGAAGAGAGAACAAGAAAAACAAGAAACTACAAGAGGAACTAGACAAGAAAGAAGACATCCAGGAATTAGAACAAATGATCACAAATTTGAAGGTTCAAATTGAAGAAGATAAAAGAATTGAAGAAGCACTCAAAGAACAACTTGAAGGAAGAGACAAGATCATTGGAAATTTGGAAGAATAAATTGTCACATTAAGAAAGTATCTTCAAAAGACAAATATGCAGAACAACTCAAAAGTTTTGAATGACATTATCAACAATCAAAACCTCATCATGAAAAGTCTAGACTTGGATACAATAATGCAGAAAAAGAGATCAAGATCCAAAACAACAGAACACGAAACATATCCAAAAATCTATGCAGAAACAATCGAAGGGGATAGGAAGGTCTACAAATAAAATTACAGGGACACTCCTCCATCAAGAAGATTCAGATTTCAGAATCAACAATCGACAGAAACATATAGGCCTCGGAAAGAATAATGATTCATAAGAGTACCTCCTTTCATAATATCTTCAACTCCCATTTATCAAACTATCTTTTTTATTTTATGTTATGCATGAAATAATTTTGGACATAAAGTTGTGACTTGCAGAGCTAACAACAAGAACATAAACAAATTTGAAAGTCATACACAAAAGGGTTATCCAAGAAGGCCTAGTGAAACACAGAGAAGAAGTTACAACAGTTTTGAATCTTTGAGCACTGAAGTGGAATGCTACAAATGTAACAACTTTGGAAACATGGCCAAATATTGAAGAATGACAGTCCCTCCTAGAGAACCAAAACATAACACCAATAGTCAAAGACATGAACCTCAGAAAAGGACATGGATAAGAAAGCAGAATCAATATAGCAATGAAGAATGCACACACGCTCTACAAGCTAAGTAGAAGAAGTGTGGTTGGTATGTTGACAATGGTTGTTCAAAAGACATGACAGGTGATAGAGACAATTTTCTTACATTAATAAAGGAAAGAGATGGATCAGTCTCCTTCGAAAATGATGATTCAAATAAAATCATTGGAAAAGGCACAGTCAAAATTGGGAACAAGAATACCAAGACAGAAAATGTTCTACTAGTAAAAGATATGAAACATAATCTTCTAAGTGTGAGTCAAATGTGTGACCAATTCCATAAAGTTACTTTCAATTCACAAAAGTGTGAGATAAGAAAAGAAGGTTCAGGAAAAATTATTGCAATAACTACAAGAACTTCAAGCAACATATATGTATTAAGTGAAATTGGAAATGAAAAGTGTTTCATAGGAAAGGAAGATGAAAGTTGGCTATGACACAGAAGAATGGGTCATATACATTTTGATAACCTTTTCAAAGTCAGCAAAAGGGAAGCAATTAGAGAAATTCCCCAGATCACTAAACCAACCAACACTTTATGCAAGCATTGTCAACAAGGAAAGAAAACAAAGACCAGGTTTAAATAAAAAGAATGTTCAACGACAAGACCACTATAAATTATGCATATTGATATAGTTGGACCAACTACAACAAAGGATTTAAAATTTGAGAAATACTTTATTTTATTAGTTGATGATTATACAAGAATGACTGTAGTTTTCTTTCTCAGGAATAAGTCAGACGCTTTTCAAAACTTCAAGGTCTACAAGGAAATGGTTGAAAATGAAATGGATTAAAAAATCAAATGCTTGAGATCTGATAATGGAGGAGAGTTCACTTCAAAGGAATTTATGGACTACTGCAGTAGGCATGGAATAAAAATGAAATTATTTGTTTCTAGGACACCTCAATAGAATGGAGTTGTTGAAAGAAAGAACAAGACAGTACAAGAAATGGCTCGAAGAATGCTAATGGATTCCAAATTGATAGATATCTTTTGGACACATGAAATTCTTACAACAGTTCACATTCAAAATAGAGTAATGCTAAAAAACAACACTGACAAAACTCCCTACGGGCTATGGAAAGGAAGACTATCAAATGTGAAGCACTTCAGAGTTTTTGGAAGAAAATGCTAAATAAAAAAAGAAGATGGAAGAATAGGAAAGTTTAACTCTCGTGTGGAAAAAGGAGTACTTGTTGGTTACTCAAGTACAAGGAAAGCATACAAGTGTTACAACCTGAGATTGAACAAAGCTGTGGAAAACATGAATGTAACAATTGATGAAACAGGTAGACAATAATTAAAGGAAGAAGAAAATGAATCAATGGAACAACTTTGCGAAGAAGAAGTAGAAGATGAAAAAGAAGTAGAAGGGGAAGATTAAGAGGATCCGACAGAAGAAAAAGAGCAAGTTCATCAAGTGCCTCCAATGACACCTAGTAGACAAGTACAAAAGAATCATCCTTCATATCAGATTATTGTAAACAAAGATGCAGGAGTTGAGACTAGAAGAAGAATCTATTCACCAGAACAAACACACCTAGTACTCTCATCTACGATTGAACCAACCTATTTTGAAAAGGCCAGCAAGGATGAATTTTGGAATAAGGCCATGGATGAAGAATTGGATCAAATAGAGAAAAATGACACTTGGGAATTGGTTCCAAGACCAAAGGATAAGAATGTGATCGACACAAAGTGGGTATATAGGAATAAATTGCATGAATATGGACATGTTACAAGGAACAAAGCTAGATTGGTATGTAAAGGATATGAACAGGTTGAAGGAATCGACTTTGAAGAGACATTTTCCCTAGTTTCCATAATGGAAGCAATCTGATTGCTTTTATCTTATGCATGCTCCAAAAATATTAAAGTGTATAAGATGGATGTAAAATCAACTTTTCTAAATGGGAAACTTGAAGAAGAAGTCTACATTGAACAACCATAAAGATTTCAGTTGTCAGAGAATGCATATTATGTATGTAAATTAAAGAAGGCCTTGTATGGTCTAAAATAGGCTCCTAGAGCATGGTAATCTAGACTGGATAAATATCTACAGAAGGCAGGGTTTAGAAAAGGAATTGCAAACAACAACCTCTACATCAAGGTAACTCAAGATAGTACTCTATTAATTGAAGTTTATGTTGATGATATTATTTTTGGAAGTACTCATGACATGTTAAGCCATAAATTTGCAAAGGACATGTAGAATGAATTTGAAATGTCATTACTTGGAGAAGTATCCTTCTTTCTAGGTCTTCATATATGTCAAAGTAACCAAGGATTTTTTATTTCTCAAACCAAGTATATTAGAGAAATTCTAAAGAGGTTCGGAATGGAATATTTCAAACCAGTTATCACTCCCATGCAAACCAGTTGCAAGTTGAGAAAATATGATGATTCAAAGTCTACAGATAAGAGGCAATACAAGTCAATGATTGGTAGCCTACTATATGTGACAACATATAGACTAGATGTAATGCAGGCAGTTGGACAAGTGGCATAATTTCAAGCAGCACCAAAGGAATCACATGTATTAGCAAAGTATATTGCATCAACAACATGTTGTACACAGGTTCTATGGATGAAAAAAAACTTTGATAGATATATAGGTTGAGTATGATGAGCCCATTCCAATCTGTTGTGATAACACAAGCACCATCAGTATCTCAAAGAAATCGGTGATGCACTCAAAGATGAAGAACATTCCAATCAAGTATCAATTTCTATAGGAACAGGTTGCAAAAAAGAACATCAAAGTTGAATATGTGGGCACAAAAGAACAAGTGGTAGACATATTTAAAAAACCACTTCCACGGGAAGACTTTGAGTATATTCGCTAGAGACTCAGAGTTATTTCTACTCCAAAATGAATGCTTTTGAATTATTATCTTATATGTCTTATATGTACACAAGGAAGCGCCATAAAGAGGACATTTCAAGTTGAGATATCAGACGAGTCAGCTAGGGGGAGTAGACCCGAATGGAAATATACATTTTCCATTGATGACAAAGGGAGAGAGATTTATCAGGTGCATAGGAAAGAGGCATGGTTCTAAGGGGAGAGTTGGTCACAGAGATGTAGACATGGTTCCAGGGGGAGAATGAGTGATATGATTTCAGTATTGCATCATAGTGTTGCCATTAATGCCAAAGGGGGATATTGTTGATTATTTGGGTTGGTTTTCATTGATGTCAACCCTTGAAGAAAGTCTGGTAGTGAATTCTAGTAGCACAAAGGTTTGGGTAATGGACCCAAGTTTTTTTTATATATAATGGTATGCATTTTGATATATTTGTAGGTAATACTATTCTATATGGATAGTACATGTCATTCCATTTCTGGTGGTATGTGGAACATCACATAACTCCTCACGGTTTGAGAGTTATGGCCTTATGAAGTTGGAGTACCCTCATTTGTTGGCTTGAAGCCCCAAAAGGTCAAAGAAGTCAAAGTGTCTACAAAGAGGATTATTTAAATAATAAAGTGAAGTGACAAAGTCAAAGAAGATTATTTAAATAATAAATTGAAGTGACAAATTCAAAGAGGATTATTTAAATAATAAAGTGAAGTGACAAATTCAAAGAGGAATATTTAAATAATAAAGTGAAGTGACAAAGTCAAGAAGGATTATTTAAATAATAAAGTAAATGGAGAACTTTGTAATTATGGAAAGTGGTTATAAGAAGGTTAATCCTAAAATGAGGAAAATGGGTTAAGTAGTCAAGTGGCTATTGGATATATGGACAAGTGACAAATTGGGAAAATTTGAACATAGGTGACTATGTGGAGAAAGTGGTTTAGAAGATGCTCCTAAGGAAGCTACATGAAAGTATAAATAAGAGGCAATGCTCTCTCATTTCAATGAAACTTGAATATATTGAATATCTATAGGTGACTGAGGTAACCAAAGGATATCTAAGATGAATTTCAAAGGGAAGGTGAAGTAAAGAAGGCCGAAATTCAAGGGAGGATAAATTCTTTTGATGATGCTTTCTAAGATATGTTATTTACAGGTCATCTCACAATTTTCACACTAACGTGTTTTCTAAAATGATTCAGACCATGAAATTTGGAGGCCATTGAGGAAACATATAAAGGTATTTGTGGTACAAATTTTATCTTGCGGGTCATTGTATTTTTGGAGTTACACTCCATGGAAAATAGGGTTTGTGGCTAGTCCTGAAACTAGTCTAAAACATGTGTTTCGGGTAAAAATGTCATAAATTATTCATAACAAATCCAAATTCAATAAGACAAAATGTGTTGGTTAGAGTAGAGTTTGTAGTATTTTGTGTACAATTTTTAGATCCATACAACAAATATTCCGTGTGGGGCACACTCTACAAGTTTGCTCTCTAGAATAATCCATAATTCAACAAGGTATGTAATTTTTTCTATAACTCCTTTTCTAAGAGGTTCCAAGTAGTGGCACCTGGAGGAATTGCATAAAACATACTGACGAACATTGTGTACAATTTTCATATCTTTATTCATTACAGGTACATAGTTATGATTATTTCAAGTTAGGGTTGTTGACTAATCCAAAACTAGTCATGTGAGACTAAAGTAAACTTTGATGAAAATGCTAGTCTCTTGTTATTAAAATTAAGGAAGGTTTGCAGGTATGTGATCATATACACCAGGTCTATTATAGAGTTACACATCATATTTGGATGATAAAATTGATGAGGGATTTTGGTTGAGGTTGAGGTACAGGTTGGTGCATGGTTGATGCACTTATTTATGGTACAGGTTGATTATAGGTTGAGGTACAGGTTGATGCATGGTTCAGGTTATTGGTACAAATTGTTTGGTACAGGTTGATTGGTATAGGTTTATAACAGTATATCTCACTGTGTGATAGTGGTTCCCTCATTCTACTTATTTGTCAGGGCAGTTGGACGGGGCAAGGAAAGGTGGTTGTAGCCACCTTCCGGTTAGCTGAAGAACATAGGGGGTTGTAGCCTCCTTCTCATTGTAGCTAGAGAATTGGGGAGTTGGATCTTCCCTCAGGTTGTATCCTGATAAAATAGGGGGTTGGAACCTCCTTCCAGTTGCAGCTGGAAAACAAAGGAAGTTGGTGCTTCCAATGAATGTAATTCTTCATGACATATAAGAAAAAGAATTCCGTGGTTTTCTCATGCTTTGGTTTTCCACGTAAAAACACTGGTATACTGTGTATGTGTATGATTGTTCATTTGTTCATTGTTTATTTACTCTGCAAATATTGGATGATAATGCTACATTGATATAACACTTGCATTATATGGTTGAAAAGGATTAGATTTATCTATTACTGATTCACCCCCTCTCTTAGTAATCCAACAAGTTTACCTTCTCTTGGATCGTAAAACTATACATAGAAGAACCTATTTGAGTCCAATCTCCAGGACTCATGTAGGACTGAACCACTCCTTCCTATGTTTCATTAAAAATACTCTGAAGGACTCATCCGAACGATGAAATTATATCAAGCACCTCTTATCCTCCTCAAGATCATTAAAAATAAAGAGGTACTCATCTATACGGCTGGGGGAAAAATTAAAGGAAGTGGGTCAAGCTTTTGGGAATCCTTTATGGAAGCCATTGTCGCTCTTGAACATGACACATATTTTCATCTCGTCTTATAGTTGGGTAATCCGCTTGTCTCTTTGTCATACCAATTCCATGTGTTGCCATACTTTTTCTTCTAGTCGAAGAGTTCTCTTATCTCCATCACATTACATTCTTGGTACTTGTCGAGTCAATGTTTCCAAGTCAATTTTCTTGCTTCATCATGTTCAAGGGAAGTTTCACTTCAAACCATCCATCTGCAGTATTACTAGTTTCCAGTTCATGTGTCAGTCCATACTCATTTAATTCACCATATTACATCACTTTCCTATGTCAGTTTTGTTTCGGTGATGGGGTATATATTAAGGCCCTCCTTCAACGAGTCTTCCTATTGAATTCAACACATCGTCCAAGAATTAGACTTAGAAACCAGTGTTAGAAAAACAAGATCGTAGAGAAATAAAATAAAACAAATGCATAAATAAAACACAGAAGATACACAATACAATAGAGACACAGATATGCATGGTTCACCCAGTGTGGGCTACGTCCACCAAAGAAATTTCCAAGTCCTTCCTTTTTATTATCTAGAAAAATGAAGGGATACAACCTATAACTCAACTTCTGTAACTTTCTCTTCTTCCTCTCACAACCTCCTCTCTTAGAATAAAAAAATCACACACATACACAACCACAATACAATTGTTAGGTAACTAGAGAGGTAGTGGGGGGCCTGAAGGACCTATAGTGATAATAGTGGAGGACACTTGATGTAAGGTGGAATAGATCCACTATATTATTAAATAAGGCCCACTATGTTAGTTAGATATAATAAATGTAACATGACTTACTAGAAGGTTCTACTTCTAGAAGGTTCCTCCTCTAGAATGTTCTTAGGTGATGGTAGCACTATATAAAGGGACTCAAGCAATGTAGTGGGATACAAAGAGAAGTATTATATTCGGAGATAAATTTCATTAGGAGGTTTCCCCCTGGAAGAGGCAAGCGCACAGGAGAGGATCCCTTCCATAATAGGATCCATTGTATGGTGTTTCCCTACCTCAACGGTTTTCTATAATAAAAGTGTGGTTTCTTCTATATTACTCTTTGGATATATTGTGTATTCAATGTTTGTGGTGATTATATTTGTATATCTACATAGGTGCTTAAAAAGTGGTATCAGAGCACTTTCCTTGGCAAGATGTGTGGGCAATTATTTTTTGCATATTTTTTCGAAGAAGAAAAAGAGGGCCGCTACATTATGGACAATTTCTGTATATTTTTGTGCAACATTTGTATAAACGGGTTGTATATCTGAGTTTCTCTCATAAAATCACCCAATTTAAAAAATATCGTTTGAAATAGAGTTCAGGAAGTCAAGATATTTTAAAATCTGCAATATTTCAGGGTTTTTTCCATGGACGACAACGTGATTTTTTTATTTATGTAGCACCTGGAGGCTGATTTTTCTAAAACAAATTACAGATCTGATATCCTCTTTCAAAAATGGCTGATTTAAAAAAACAAATCACCCAAATTGGAGCTTCGAAAGTGAATATATCACTGATTTAAAATCAGTCATTTTTGGGGATTCTGTGACGGCAACAAGATTGCAGAGTTCATAACTTTGCACAAGGTGTCAGATTGCTACCAGATAAATTCCATTGGATATATTATTTTAATATTTTTCTTTTTGTACATTATATATGGTGTTTTCAATGGATATGCACTCTCAACTCATGGAAATTCTACGAAAGGTTGAAGCCCTCAAAGTCGATATGCATGACCACCTGCAAGGTATCAAGGCTAGTCTACACAACCACACAGACAGTTATCACAATATTCAACGATCATTGGATCTCCTACAGGAGGGATATCTTATGGAAAACATCAGGGATGAATACAATCAAGTATATGCTTGGTATGATGTTGAGGCCGATTATGATGCTTGGTATATGGATAGTTCTCATTTTTTGGATGATAACCATTTTCATGTTTTATTTTATGACTCTACTATAGCGGTATCCATGTTTTATTTGATGATTGTGTCCATCCTGCATATTTTATAGTGGTATTACTCCTTCCAAATTCAGCTATGACCCTTTCCCACTATGTGGATGGATCTTCTTATTTAGATCCACATGACAGGTGTCAGTCTTTGGAGCATCATTTGCAGTTGGTTATTGGGTTTCGATACCTTCTGCATGGAGTTCACATGAGCACCCAGACATGGGACCCTAGTTTCACAATGGTGGTTGGAATACTTCAGCATGGTGGCTTTAATTTCTACATGGGACCCTGGTTCTCTATTCTACTTCAGCACTATGGTCCACACTTATCCATGGCACCCTGGTATATGGTTTTACACCCTCATAACAAGCATTGAGGAGAATGCTTTCATAAGGGGGATGGAATGTTAGGTATCTAGACAGGTAGTGGAGTGCCTGCAGGGCCCACAATGATAATAGTGGAGGCCACTCGATCTAATATGGACTAGATCCACTATATTATTAAATAAGTCCAACTATGGTAGTTAGATATAATAAATGTAAGAGGAATTACTAGAAGATTCCTCCTCTAGAATGTTCTTAGGTGATGGTAGAAATATATAAAGGGGTTCAATCAATGTAATGGGATATGAAGAGAAGCATTTTATTTGGAGTTGAAGCTCATTAGGAGGTTTCCCCCTTGAAGAGGAAAATGCACAAGAGAGGATCCCTTCCATAATAGGATACATTGTATGGTGTTTCCCTACCTCAAGGGTTTTCTATAATAAAAGTGTGGTTTATTCTATATTTCTCTTTGGATCTATTGTGTATTCAGTATTTGTGATGATTATATTTGTATATCTACGCAGGTACTTAACAACAATTACCTCATCAAAGACGGTTACCTTCTAAGGAAAAAATCCCTAAAATAACTTCTATCGTCAGATCTGTGACCTTATAATGAACGGTCCAGATTGACTACGAAATTATAATATTTTACAAGGCATTTTTTCCCAATATTTTTCTTCAAGGGTGATTCCCCTGAATCCTCCTCTAGGGGAGGATAAAAAAATTTTCACCACCCCTCCTTGGACCCCCCTGGTGATAGTTGTGGGGGAGAAATCTCCCCGCACCTGCCGTTAGGGAACGGGGTCCAAGAACGACTAAAACAAACATCTAAATCATGAAGATAATCAAGGTCCACAACCAACAACTGGTTAGTACCTTGGGACCTGCATGCCTCAATGGCAGGCCTCCTCGCTTTCGACAACATGTTTACATCATTGACCTCTGATCGGATGATTCCACAAATGTTTGACCTCATCTCATTTATTCACATTCACTGGAATGTACTAGGGTACCTTGGGATTCATTGACATCATTAGTTATTTCTCTCACACTTGTTAAGGATTTACCTCAATGAATGGTAATCAAGTGGTTTCTACCATGTTCAACATGAAATCATCTATTCACATGGATAGATTCATACCACATCGAGATTGGGACAAAGGCCCTAGATTGAGGGTTCACTCTATTATCTGCTTTCCCCAAGATGCGAAATAGATCATTTGAGCATGTTGATATATATAATGTTACATATATCCACATTGTATTGATCTGTGGCTATGTTTTTTCATCTCGTAGCTCCACTATGTATTTTTCGTGGCTGAGATCAGTTCATGTCATGGAGGTATGGATCCATATTGTATGTCTGGTGGCCATATCCTTAGTCAGTGTTTTCATGGATCCGTAGTGTATTGGTCAGTGGTCCTGCTTTGAGTCATCTCGTATTCTAAGGATAGGTATTCCTGCCTCAGAAATGGAACATGTATTAATAATGTTTGATTATTGTTTGCAGCTTCTTCCAGGTTCTCCTACTCCAACACCCTTGCATTGAACAATTTGTAAAGTGTTTCGGCCATCATTTTCTCTTCTTACCTCACACTTTAGGGGGCATCTATTACACATCAAAATGCCACACTTAAGTGTCTCACCCTAAGTGTCACAAGTGTTGTCAAGTGTCGTATGCACCTTGCTAAGTGTCACATGCACTTTTTTATGTGTTTTCTCACCTTGACACCATAAAAGAACATTTGTGACAATCCATAGTCAATGTGGAGGAGAAATATATCATATGAAGGTCAAAATACTATGTGCACGTGAATTATTCATTATTATTCATAAAAAAATAAATTAATTTAGTGTGAGAATACATCTCACATTTAGTTTCCTAATCTCAAGGAGAATTTGAGAGTCTCATGGATGGTTGATATATTTTCTCAAACCAAAATCCTAATTTGGTGGATCTTGAGAGATATTTCCTCCTTAAAATCCCCGAGAGATATTTTCTCCCTAAAATCCTTGAGAGATATTTTCTCCCTAAAAATCTTAAAGATCCCATTTTAGTGGATCTAGTGAGTGATCTTCTCCATGGTGGTTAAGCCTCCAAATCCTATATAATTAGGGATTTCCATGGTGAAAGGGAGACAGACAGATATATCAAACTTATGATCTTGGGATTCATGAGAGGGTTTGGGAAATGAGAGCTTGGACGAGTTGCAGATGACATCATTCGTGGTTTGTAAGTTTTCTTGGTTCTCATTTAGTATACTCGGTCTATTTCCTTCAAGTGTATGTTTTCATGTTGTTGTCTATGTTTGACTTAATTTACATAGATGAATTTTGTTTGTCTAATCCATTAGAGTAGGAGATAGTAATTTGTTTCTCATTTTTCATTGCAGGTATGGATTTGCGCCAAGAGTGAAGATCAAGCTCATGGATTGGAGAAACTTGGACAAACATCATAAACAAGGTGCATCATGCTTCCCCTCCTCTCGTTTTCAATGGAAAAAATAAATTTATAGGAATGGTAGTGTCTAGATCTAATTTTCTCTCTTAGTATAGGGGTCTATAATCCAAGGGAGAGTTCACCTGTCCATAGGAGAATATTTTCATAACAATGATGCATAGGGATTGTGTCATGCTAGATATGATCATGTGAGTACAACTTAGATGTGGCATACAACTTAGATATCATGCATTGGCATTATGCTATATATTCCATGGTAGTACATCTTAGATATGATCATACAATCTAGAGATGACACAATGAGGCACTAATCTACATCATGCGAGTACAACTTAGAGGTGGCATACAACTTAGATATGAGGCATTGGAATCATGATATATATGTCATGCTAGTATGGATTAGAGATGATGTAGATGATACTCCAGATCATGCCAATACAACTTAGATATGATGCATTCACATCATGATAATACGGATTAGAGGATGTTGTTGATGACATTGTTGATGCAGGATGATATTAGATGATATGATTTGATTTTTGTGGAGACTGTATGTCTCTGGACTGTACCTATATGCTATTGTGGTGGATGTGTTCCAATGGTAGTGAGTGTGTGTCACTAGTTAGTATCCATGTGCTACTAGGAGTGGTTGTTTACCACTAGGCAGTAGTTATGTACTACTATGGATAGACAGAGTTGTGTTCTATTGGATGGAATTATAGCAGTTGTATTCTACTATATGATTTCCATGGAGACTATCACTAGTGTTGGAGATGATTGCCAACTATATGGATAGTCAGTGTGCTGGTGGACAAACATTCTCCAGGCAGAATAGATTGTTGGTGGACAGACATTCTCCCTATGGAGAATGGTCCAGGTTGATATATTGTTGATGTATCATGGACTGGTATTTTCCTAAGGCACAAATTGTGTCTCGATTAGGAAAATGGTTTTGGAAAGATATTATCCCAAGGCATAGTTATTGGCTTGATCAGGTTGAATAGTCCTCCCCCTAAGGACATGATGTCCCAATTAGGGTAGTTGATACGAGACCAATATTTTATAAGGCATATGGGTAGATATTTATCTCTATGGTACATATGAATCTATTAGAAAATAGTCTGAGACTGACATTCCTATAGGAATGGTCTCTGTAGCCCATGGCATGGCTTCCAACATTTGTTGGGACAACTATTCCTCTAGGATGTATGTCCAGATAAGAAGAGTCGTCCCTATATCAGTCTGTTGAGTGGGTGACTCATGTGAGACACTTTGTTGAGTGCATTGAGTTCAACACATGACTTATTCAACATCATGCCCGATTACTCAGATGGAGTATGGCCTTGAGAGATGATGAAAATGATGATGTACGTTGATGTCAGGATGCTATCAGATGATGATGATAGTGACAATGATGCTCCTGACTTGATCTACATGATCATGAGATAGCATGTTTGTCTATGATTATGCTATTGATAGAATGGTCTGTGTGTTCTCAAGACCATTACCGTTAATAACTCCATAGCTAGGAGGGAGTATTGATGTTATGGTAGCCATGGGAGATATTAACCTCCATGTGTAACCTTTGACTATAATGGAATATTTCGGAAGCAAGGGAAACCCTAAACAGATGTGTGAAAACCCTAGAAGACAAGACGGCCTAGCAGAATAAATAATATTAGAATATTATCTTCCAAAAAGACAAGTCGGCTCCACAAGAAAAATATAAACAAAAATATTAATTACCAGAAAGTCAAGTTGGCCCAGCCAAAAAAGTCACTAGATAGATTAATATAAGTAGAGGACATTTTAGCTCATTTGTACATCCAATCAGAGCGCAAGTCTTGTGGAGAGATGCATTTGAAGATAGAAGGAGGAATAAGGGCGTATGGTAATCTCTTGGTATTGGTCTCTCTCTAGTGCTATCAAGTGATATTCTTGGTGATTCTCTTGGTGATATTCTTGGTGATACTCTTGGTGATATTCTGGATAAGTATGGCGCAAGTTTGAGAGAGTATTGTAGTTGCAACTGTTGCATTTGTGCATGGTACTTTTTCTGTGGATATGGAGAATCTCTCTCTTGTGCACTACCCTTGGTGAAGGCGTGCTCTACTTGTATTGAGTTGTTTCTACAGTTAGAAGCTATGGTTTATTTGTTGGTTCTAGTATGACTTTCTAGAATAATTTTGTCAAAGGTTAAAGGTGCTCGGGGGTGGTTGTGTGCCTATGGTTAGGTGACAATATTGTGATATTGTCTATGGTAAAACGAGCACATCGAATATTTTAACACCAGGTAGGACAACATATAGACTTTTTTTATCAATAATTCCATCAATTCGTGGTGAAGCATGTGTTGCAAAGGACTAGATGATGATAAACATGTGACCTAATAGAGATTTTGAGACAAGTACTCTTTAAGGAGTGTTGGAGTTATTAAATCCTACTTGTCTTATAGTAATGTGTGATACTTGATTATACAAAAATATTGTGGTTGTTATTGTATTGGTCATGTTATGAGGTAGAGTACCTGAATAATTTTCTTTTAAGTTTTACGAGGTTGTTAGATCTAGTTGGATATGATAAATTCCCTCCAAGTAGTTGGCTCCTATTTTGGTGTGTGGTTGAGATGTATTTATATATGTATGCTACATTGGTTGAATAGATCACTCAATAAAGTTTTGATCTGAGTGGAAACCATGTCTAGTCTCCCATTTGTCTACATTATTTTCGTTAATGCTGATGTATCATTGTATAGAGAGGTGCTTTCTAAACCCTAGTATGAAGGAGAAGTGTAATTATGTGCTCTATGTGGAGTTGACATGCCTAGTATGAAGAAGAAGTGTAACTTTGTGCTCTATGTAGAGTTGACATGTAGCATTTAGAACAATATAAATATTAATAATAAAAAATATTTCAATGTCAACCTTAAATAAAAAACCAAAATAAATTTAAATGTGGAATTTTTTCCAAGTATAATACTAAAATAGTCAATTCTCGCTAGCTTAACTGGTTAAGTTGTGGGTTTCATTTGTTAGGTGACTAGAGTTCAATACTCGTGACCAAAGTTCAATACTCTTAAGGTGTGCTAGTGTGATTTTGACTACTAAGATGCCCATGGGTTATGGTTGAAATGTTGGGCCCTCAAATAATCTGCTAAAGATATATATTAAATAGTTTCATCATAATTTTTTAAATGTATATAGTGAATATGTTTATCAAAACAATCAAAAAATCTAATAAATTTCTAATTTTTCATTTATAGATTTTATTAAAAAAAATTCTATTTATAAAATTAAAAGTTTTATGTATCTCATAAATTAAGAAAATTAAATAGTTGAAGTTTTTTGCCTCAAGGATTGGATTCCTCTACACTATTTTTTGTTATTTCACATTCATTTTTGGAAACATGTTCTCCACAAAGTGCCAGATTCTAGTTAGAATAACTCTTGAATTATAGATGAAGTCAGTTTTTACAAGATAAATGCTATTAATAAAACAAAATGTCAAATGCCCTTTGATCTAGAATTGCTTGTTGCACAACCTATTGCTTTAGTGGCTAAAATTTTGGGATGGAGGTTGTCGAACCAATTATTGGTTTTATCATAAAATATCCATTTCTGTCCATCCAAAGAAATGGGAGTGAAAGTTGTACGATAAACATGTTCTCCACAAAGTGATAGATTGCTAGCAGTTAGAATAACTATTGAATTATATATGAAGTTAGTTTTTACAAGATGAATGTTATTAATAAAAAAATGTCAAATGCCCTTTGATCTAGAATTTCTTGTTGCACATCCTATTTTATTTAGTGGCTCAAATTTAGAGATGGAGACTGTTGAACCAATCACTGGTTTTATCATGAAACATCCATTTCTGTCCATCAAGAGAAATGGGAATGAAAGTTGTACGATAAGGATACAATGAAGGATATATTACTCCAAGTGTGGCCATAAGTGAAAATCATGATGTGTCTGTGGCGATTATAATGAGAAAAATAAAACAGAGTTGATCTAATAGACGGGTTTGTGTTTGGATCCTTGTAATATACTAATCTAAATTTTGGATGCATTATTTTATGCGAGGTGGGATGGAATAAGCATACACAGAGTTGGGATTTGAAAAGTGGCCCCATATTCTATGAATATAGTACTAAATCCCAACTGGAATGAACTCCATGAGGTCCAAATTTATCGAATGTAGGGACAAGGGAGAGAGACATTGTACATGATATTGAGAAACAAACAGAAAAAGAGAATGTAATGCAACATAAAGAATTTAGAAACAATCATGACATATGATAAACTTTATCTTAGAATTCTATGTAGGTAAAAATTTATCGAATGTAGAGACCAAAGTGAGATAGGTGTACATGATACAGAGAAAAAGACAAAAGAAAGAGAATGAAAAGCAACATATTTTTTTTTTAAATTGATAGTTAAGAAAATTGACCAATTTATTTATTGAAAGTAGGGACAAGAGAGAGACAAGTGTACAAGATATTGAGAAAAAAAAAATAGAGAATGCATCATAAAGAATTTAGAAACAATCATGAAATATGATAGTTAGGAAAATTGACCAACTTATTTATTGTAAATGTGAAATAAAGAATGTGAAGTTGGAGTATTCAATTAATGCGAAATTATTGTAATGACAAATATATACATACCAGATTTTTTAATTTTTCATCCCTTGTGATTATGATACTCAATGTGAACAACCTTAGATTGTTTAACTTGAGGCATTTCTTAAATTATTTTAGGACAAAAGTTTCATGGTTTGGTTGTACATGCAATATAAATTGTAATGTATCATTTTTTTTTCATTTAGCATGGAGATTAACCTCACTAGATCTTTTTCATTAGAATTGCCACTTTACAATTCTATATTATACCATCAATGTCTCCACTTATAGCAGACATGCCATATTACAAGTCTATATTCTACTATCAATGTCTCCACTTATAAAATTCATTCTCTAAGGTATCATCTACCCATGCCTTTGACTTATATGTGTTCGAGAATTTGATGAACAAAAATGCTAGAAAGCCATCAAGTTAATAACTGGTTTGAAATCTATAACATTGTTAAGATTATGATAGGAGCTCACAACTCTTATTGGAATCAACGACATCTAAGTAAACAATGTACTAACTTGAAAAATTGTCGCTGAAATTATCATCTACCCATGCTATTGACTTATATCTGTTCAAAAATTTGATGAACAAAAATGCTAGAAATCCATCAAGTTAATAATTGGTTTGAAATCTATAACATTGTTAATATTATGAAAAGAGCACACAAGTCTTATTGGCATCAACGACATCTAAGTAAACAATGCACTAACTGGAAAAATTGTTGTTGAAATTTCAATGAGGAATCTAAATGCATGCAGGTGAGAATTCATGTGTGTAAGAGAAATCCATCAAGTTAATAATTGGTTTGAAATCTATAACACTGTTAAGATTATGAAAGGAGCTCACAACTCTTATTTTCATAAGTGACATCTAAGTAAACAACGCACTAACTAGAACAATTGTTGTTAAACATTTTTTTATCTAGGAGGATCTCGGTGGCCACCCACCTTTTCCAACTGGCTCAAAACAATTTTTTGGCAAGTTACTATTTTTATCAGTTTTTCGGTTCCTGAACTTCTGGGGCCATTTTGAGGGCCTAAATGACGCTTTTTCATGATCGAGCACCTCATTGTCAACAAAGGCTTTGATTGAGCCCCCTAAATGAAGCTCCTCATTAATACCTTTCCAACGAGCTACCGTGCACCCTAAACGAAGATCGTATGCAAATGTTACGACCCCTAGAAGTTGATGTACTAACTTACCCCAACGGGGCCCAGGTGACTTTTGGTGCTTCATCTCCTAGGGTTAGGTTTTTGGAAGTATAGAGTTTTGGAATTCATGTTTATTGTAAAAATTCTTTCAGATCCTCATGGTATTCATCTTCTTGCAAATGAGTGTAGTCGTCACATCTCTTCTCAAAGATAAGTTGCCACCATTCTAGCAAGCTTGTTTGTAGTCTGCATTTTACAGTTTTCAGCATATTTATTATTTAATAGAAGTCAAGTTTTCCTGTATATCTATTATTTTTTACTGTGTCTCTGTGTTAATATTATAAATCTATGGTTTCATTTTGTTTCTCTCATAAACTCGAAGCAGTGGTATCAGAGCGGTCTACTCCTTGTCGTTTTTTAAATGCATGTTGTTGGGGCTCAGAAATGTCCTATTTTCATCTGCCTTTCCCTTCATAATTCTTCACATTTCATCACCCCATTAACCTTTCATGATATCATTTTCATAAATATACTTGGGTTTCACCTTATTATTCTCTACTTTATTCATTTTAGTATTAAAAGGGAATTTGTGATTAAATGTTAGAAATCAACATATTTTCATATATATCTAAAAACCGTGTGAGATTTGTAATGTGTAGGAATATGTGAAGGGTTAATTCAAAAGGACTTCTTGAATACTTCCTCTACCATTTCAATATTTGAGGAGATAATTCAAGCCTATTCCAAGGAGAAGATCATGGAGCTTTGGTTGGCATATCTTATCCAAGATATATGAGAGATATGTGTGAGGATTTGAAGGG
>JZKD02S1709740.1:788816-819346 GCA_000966675.3 Picea glauca | reverse complement strand
AGTGGGGTAAAAGGAGGTTGCCCCCTCGAAGAGGCTTATTATCTGAAATTATCTCTTTTTCAAGGCGTTGAGTACTTTTGCTGAGGTTTTTCTATGCTATATTGATGTTTGGTTCCTAACAAAATACTTCATGGAATACTTCATGGAACACTTCAAATACAATTTAAAGTGGTCAAGATAAAGCCAGTTAGATCTAGAGAGTCCCAAATGAATGTTTCTAGTAAGAGGGTTTAGAGGTTACTACATTGATATCTTGAACTTGATGGGAAGTGATGATATATACCAATATCCTTATGAAGTTATCTGAGAACTATGTCAAAGGTAATCTAGAGGGACTTCACGATAGGGAAAAGGGCCAAGGGACACATTGACAAGGATTAATAGGACATCTAGTGGGGGATAACTCAAGCCAAAATTGGGAATATGTTAGAGGATTTCAAAATAGATATACTGAGTTCCTTAAGCTCCCATTTAGATACTTTACGATTGAAAAAAAATAGGAGGAAGAAGTGGCCTTAGCTATTTTTTCCCCAAAATGTAGAAAAAGGTATCCATTGAAGGAGTGTCCACTCAACCAAATTGAAATATGTGGGATCTCTGAAGAAGAACACTCCACTAGCAAGTTCCCCTCCTTAACTAGTTTAAAAGTATTCTATTAGGAAGCAAGTGGGGAGGTCAATCAATTATGTATCATCACACAAAAATGACCGTGACAATCCCCCAACCTCCACCATAACTCCAACAACCTAGCCAACCTCCTCCTCAAATGCAAATCCCTGCACAACCTATCCCTAACTCTAATAACAAACCATCACAACAAGCATATGCTATTGGATTCCCATTTTACCCTACTTACTCTATCTCTTCCCTATAATGTCAAGATATACACTTAAGATCCGAGAAAACCATAAATCAGTGAGCCTCACCAGTAATTGTAGAAGACTAATAGGAAGAAGCTCCAATTGAAAATCCTTCAACCAGACGATCCCCTAATTTGAACTTAGATCAAAACAAGAAGGAGGTGAAAATCCCATATTTTCCAAAGAGACTAAATATCAACAACCCTCCTACGAAACTGGAATTTGATTTCCCGGGGGAACTCAAGAATGTGTGTGTATGAATACCTCTCTTCCAAGATATCAAAGACGTCCCAATATACTCAAAATAAGTTAGGGATTTATACCTATGAAGATCAGGTAGAAAAAGGAAATATCCCTAGATGGTGCATGGGATAGGAAAATTGGTAACCTTAATGCTCAGTGGAGTTTCCATAACTAAATACTTAGACCCTGGCAGTCCCATAGTTAAATTTCATATAAAAAAGACCACCATCTCTAATACCTTAATCGACTTGGGGGTTTCCATCAATGTCATGACTAGAGAAACCATGAGAACCTTAGGGTTGACATACCTTAGATAAACCCCAATGGTGTTATAGTTGGAAAACTAATCCACTACAAAACTAGATGGCATGCTAGAAGATGTAGTAATCTTAGTGGACATGTGGGAGTACCCCACTGATTTTATGGTCCTACAACCCAAGACTTATTTGGGTGGCTAAACCCTAATTTTTGGATGGCCATGGATGGAGACTAATGAAAATTATATAGGCTATAGATAAGGCAGCATGACAATTTATCATGGAATTTCAATAAAGAACCTCTCTTTCTGTTGGGCCTTTTGTTGTTTATAAAAGAAGTTGCGCATGCAATACTACAGTCCCAATTTTTCTTAGCAATTTGCAAAATCCACAAAGGATCTGGACAACAAAGCAAGGGAGGAAACAGAAAGTCCTTAGAGAGACAACACAACACCAATAAGGAGAAAGCAGTTACAATAGAACAAGAATAAGAAAGTAGGAGAAGTCTAAAGCCAAAAAATCCCAATTAGCTTATATATATGAGATGTATATGATTGTAAAGGGTTGGTGTAGTCGGGATTATCATTCACTCCATTTAGGTTCTGTGATTGTAATTAAAATGGGGAAAATGTAGATAGATATCTAAAGAATGAGTTCGGAGTCAAAAATATTGTAACAGAGTAATGATTGTATCTGTTGGATTGTATCTAAGAAACTCTTGTGATGATAATATATGGAAGGACCTAAAATTTTAAAATATTTTGTGTAATTATCTATCTATGTCTATGAATTTTCATTTTACTTTACTTCTATAAGTATGATAAGATCAATATGTTATAGAGTTTTACAAATGATGTCACAACTCTACTGTCTTTACTATTAATTATGAATGGGTTCAAATCTGCTCTTTGGTAGTTCATCTTGCGCAATACTATGGTGAATATTGAAGATTATGGATATCTACCTAATTATTGTCCTTTCCCTTCCCTATATTCTTGTCTTGGTTGTGCTTCGAGTGAGACTTCTTCTCTCTGGAGAAGATGAAAATGCCAACGCTCTAGACTACTCTGTATCTTTTGTTGGTAACCTGAGAAGAACCCTGGTCTGATCAACTTTGCACCAACAAAATGGTTTTGTTGTTGGGACCTCTGTTAAAAGGGAAGCTATAGGGAGAATGCTTCCATGGATTCACTGATATGATATTCACCAGTGGTGGGAGAAAATTTACGATGCCTTCATATGGAAAGAAGCGGAGCTTCGAGGAAAATATGTGAAAGATACACGTGAGGTTGTCTTTTACTCAGAAAGATCGAGTGACCAATACAAGATATTCTTGGATAAGTTTTTGGAATAACTTTTCCACTGCATAGATAGGCTCCAAGAAGCTCCAAAATTCCAAGAATGATTCAAGAAGGCCTGTGCTTGGGATATAGAAAATACTGCAGCGCTTCATCGACTGGATCATCCGATAACACGAGTTATCAATTTCTGGGTCAATACAACATTAGAAGGATACATTATTGAATTTACAGCTGAAAATCACCAATATGTTTCACGGGAAGAAGCATATTTCAAGAAACACGCATGGGGAAGACTATTGAGATAAATCCCTCTTTGGATTAAGGTTTTCTTGATGGAGGAGGGGATGTTGACTATGTCCCCGACTAAGATGGTAGCCTAGACACCCTCACTTGGGGTGGATTGATTTTGGGGTGGAATCATGGCCTGAGAGAGGGGAGAGGGTTCTTTGAAAAATGGGGGAGCAACAAGAAATGGAATCAAGGGATGAATGAGCCTTGAAAAGAGCCGCTATAGTTGAGAAGTGGTGATGCGGTAAGATAAATAAAGAAGTGAAATAGTCCAAGAAGTTGCGAAAAGAATTCAGACCAAGAGAAGTTGAGGAAGGAAAAAAGGAAGAGTTGCAAAACATGAGAAGATAGGAAAGACTGGCTAGTCAAATATTAAGTGAGAGAGAAGCACAGAGAGAAGGAATTCCACAAGAGAGTGGATCAAAAGAAGAAGGTGTAGAAGCATGGGAAAAGGAAACCGGCATGGATCTTACATAAGAAAGAGAAGATTCATCCCTGATACTAGGAAAGATCCAGAATCTGGTTGAAGAGACCGCTCCAGAGGATGAGAATGAGACCACCTAGATCAAAGAAACTCGCCTCGAAGCCAGTGGAAAATTATATACTACCTTCGTATTCTATTCATGTTTCATTACAATCATTTAGTTAATCACAACCAGTAAGTGTGAATATTGGGAAGATATTTGGATCCCCTGGTAGATCGCAACTAGGACCGTTAGGTTTTATCTTGATAGGAGTAGTAAGATCAACAATGGTTTGTAATATGGGAGGTTCGATTTCCTGATACCCAGAATTCTAGGGTAAGGGAGACGAGGGTGTTGAGCAACATTGGTTCCTATGAGAAACAATCTGGAGGTCTATAGGGACTCTAGATGGAAATAAGTTGGTCAAGTTCTAGACTACCTTGAGAGGCCATGCTCTCAAATGGTACATGAAGGCTATTGAGCCAGGAGTTCTAGGAGCGTAAGGACAAGAGTTCAGACTTGGCCAATTACAGATTAAATTCATAGCGAAGTTTAAGCTACCTTAGCCAGAACAACAAGATCTGTCTGAGTTGTGAGAAATTTAGCAAAGGGAAGGTGAATCGGTCTGGGAATATAGTCATAAATTTAAAAATGCTATAGGGAGGCTATTGCATCCAATTCATGAGGATCATCAAAGAGAATGGTATATTCATGGGTTGCTACCTCTGACAGATATTTTTTTAATGCAATAATGGATAACTACTTTGACGGATGCCTTGGAACAATAAAAAAAGATTGAATCCATGACAAGATATCCTAGGAGTTTGAGAGTGACCAGACCCCCAATAGATGAAAATTTGGTGCAACTACAAGTTTCAAATATCGACACTAACAAAGAATATTCAAGAATTGACGATACCCAGACCAGGACGACCACAATTCTGGTGTATCGGATGTTACATAGAGGGACATATGGAGAACGAATGTCCACATATGAGAGGAATGGTGCCCCCTCATAATCCGATGGTACCCTCACCAAGACCCATGGTAGGAATTGCGCAAGTATCTGTGAATTTACCATTCCATACCCCAACCCCATATCATGCTTTTCCAGGTAATCAAGCATCACTGATAGTTGAGTACTGTGAAATATTCTGAACTTATGGGCAAGATCCAAGACAGTGCCCCATTATTCAAAAGTATTCAACAGTACCAAATATTGTACATTGCAATTTCTATGCATTTACCACACACTACCAATCAGTGTAGAGTGTTGGATGCACTTGCATACATACTGGATAGAACATCATTAAGGGTGAATGAAACCCCTTAGGGACCGGGAAGAGGTTGAGGAGGTGGAGCTAGAGGATACTTCAGAGGAGGAAGAACCGGGGAAATAGGACCAAGTAGATGCTACAATTGTGATGAGCAAGGTCACATGGCTAGGGATTTTCCTCATCCGAGGTGACCATGGTGCTCTCACTGCAGAACCAATGGGCACGCAACGAAAGACTGCCCAGAGCTAATTGTGAAATTGGAAGATTAGGTACGTCAATGAGGAACTAATCTTATAAGCTTAGAGATAAAGAGATTTATAAAAGGAAAACTAACCAACATTAACATAATTAATCGAGGAGGAGAAAAGACTGGCACAGATGCTAATAATCTACCTCAGATCCAAAAAGCATCGCCTAAGGAGGATATGTATGACCCTCTAAAATAGAAGTATTCCATAGTATACCTTCCCTAGAGATGGAATAAAACCCCACTCAGCCTATCGTTTATCCTAAGACTGCACAATTCTCTGCTTCAGCCCCTGCACTTTGAAACCCCATAGTCCCGATAAGACAACCTGAGTAGTCACAAAATGTACTTGACCTTTGGTTTCAATTATTTTCTGATATTCTTGGGAATGACCAACTGACATAAAAGTTGTGCAATTCCCCCTACCTAGTCCTACGAACTGTAGAATCTCCAGAAACTAGAATAAGGACCAATATTCCTGATAATAATACTCAGAGAGTGCAAAGAAGGAAAATACTATATGAGAAAGAGTTTAGATTAGCATCCCAGCTAGAAAAGTTTGAGATTGAAGATGTTATGTTAGATATAGGATCTAATGTTAACATACTTCCTAAAAAGACTTGGGAATGTTTAGGAAAACCCCAGTTGACATATTCCCCAATCCAGTTAAGAATGGCCAAGAAGTATTGTATTTTTCCAATAGGAAGACTGGAGAATGTGGATATAGATGTTGCGGGAGTGAAGCCTGTAGTTGATTTTGAGGTGATCAAAATCATGGGAGATAAGGACCCTTATCCTTCACTACTTGGTATTGACTAGGCCTATGGTAATTATGTTGTCATTGACCTAGAGAGGGATACTATGACATTCAAAGTAGACATAATCAAAGTAGTTTAGCCCTTGGATCTATATGTAGGCCCTTGATATACGGAGCCGATAGACAACAATATGGAAGGATAATATTTGGATCAGTTATATGTTGTAACAACAACAACGAGAGAAGACTACATAAATCCTACTGCTGACAAATCAATGATTTGGAGGAGCATACAATCAGTGGACGAAGATTCATAAATGGCATTTGACAGTTGGCAGTGAGGGTCATCTGAAATATTTTCAAGGAGATGCACAACTGTCAAAGCATATAGATGGGTTGGAACTGAGGTCAAAGGACATCCAATATATGATGGTACCTCAGAACTTAATAGTTTTTTGGTTAGTATGGAAGACAATATAGTGGAGGATCAAAGGATTTTAGTTCTAGACTTAGCCCTCTAGGACACCCCTTCTAGATGGTGGGCTAGTCACAAAGCCTTGATTAAGAATTGGGAGGATGTGAAGCAAGCTATCCGATATAGATTTCAAGATAAGGAGTAGTCGAAATCAAAGATGCGGACAAATTTCCAAGTTGTGCAACTGTTCAATGGGCAATTTGATCCTAAAACACATATTGAACAATGTGTGAGACAGTGGCAAGTTGCAGAAATACCATCTCACTTGCGGGTTCAATTATTTCCCCATTCGCTAGGTCTAATTCTGAAAGCTTGGTACATGCTTGGTTAGCAGACCAATTTTCCAAGGACTTATATTTTACAAGTAAGTACCATGAGCTTAAGATAGTCCTGCAAAGAATTAAAAATTTCCTTTTTACCAATGCCAATGAACGAAAATCAGACCCAGTGGTATGTGAAAATCATAGTCAAATGCTTCAGTGTAACCTTCACCTAGACACGGACAAGACATCTATAGAATGCTATAATATTGAGAAGGATTTGGAAAACTCGGATGATTTGGAAGAACTAAGAAACTCATCCATTAATGAAACAAAAGGAAACAGAGAAATCCAGAACACCATACCCAGCCAGACTGATAGTTCTTATAATCATCCATTGAAGTTGTGAAAATTCAACATAGGAACTACAGAGAAACCCAAGATAGCTATGGTAGGAGATTACTGGGATGAGAAAACTTGCCAAGAGATACATAGCCTATTGCGGGAGTATGCAGACTTATTCCCAAAGAAATTTTCAGAACTAAAAGGGATTAAAAGAGCTATGGGAGAGATGAAAATTGAACTAAAACCGGGATCAAAGCATGTAAGGCATAGACCATATCGTCTTAACTCCAGGGTGAAAGAGAAGGTTAAGAGGGAAATAGACAAGATGCTTGAGGATGGACTTATCTTTCCAATGGAAGAAGCAGAATGGGTTAGCCGCATAGTCTTCCAGAGCAAGAAAGGTATAGAGGACATCCAAGTATGTGTAGACTACAAAATCCTTAACTATGCTTATGTGCATGACCCTTTTCCCACACCTTTTACTGATGAGGTGCTAGAACAGGTTGTGGGGAAAGAATCTTACTCATTTACAGATGGATTTTCTAGGTATCACCAAGTGAGAATTGTCGGAGAAGACAAAAGGAAGACCACATTCATAACAAAATGGGGGTCATTTGCATACAGTGCGATGCCCTTCGGCCTAAAGAATGGCCCTACAGTTTTTTCCCAGATTGTAATAGCAACCTTCCAAGAATTTATTCACAAATTCATATAATTTTATATGGATGATTGGACAGTATACAATCTTCTCAAGGAACATGTATCACTAATATGTCTAATGTTTGATAGATGTAGTGAATTGCATATATATTTTAACCTTAGGAAGTGTATCTTCTGTGTGCCACATGGAAATCTATTAGGCCACATAGTATGACAAGAAGGAGTATTGGTAGACCTAGCCAAATTTACGGTCATTGTGAACATGCCACCACCTACGAGCGCTAAACAATTGCACTCCATGATAGGGAACACCAAGTACTATCGTATGTTTATTAGATGGTGTGAAAACATTACTGCACCCCTGGAAAATATACTAAAGAACTCGGAAGTGTTCCAGTGGACACCGGAGTGTGATAAAGCATTTGACATCCTGAAGGAAAATATCATAACAATACCTATTCTGATATTTCCGAACTGGGAAAACGAATTTCATGTGCATGTGGATGCATCAGGTATTGCCCTGGGAGCCATCTTAGCACAACCAAGAGATGGAGCCATGGATCATCCCAGCTACTTTGCTAGCAGGAAGCTGCCGCAAGCTAAGCGCAACTATACAACCACAGAAAGGGATGGTTTAGCTATGATTTACACTCTGAAAAAGTTTAGAAATTACTTGTTAGGCTCTCATTTTAAATTTTTCACTGATCATTCTACATTAAAATATCTAGTTAACAACCTGTTTTGGAAGGAATAATTTGTCGATGGTTGTTAGTGTTTCAGGAATTTTTATTTGAGGTGATCATCAAACCTAGAAGATGCAACGTGGGCCCTAATTACTTGTCCAGATTATAGTCAGGAGAAAGTGGTGGAGCAGTCGATGATCAGCTCCTAGATGTAGAAATGTTTTGGGTTGAGTCCATACCAGAATATCTGGAAGACATAGAATTTTTCTTGAGTACAAGGGCCTACCCAGAAACGTACTCCACAACTCAGAATCGCCATATGGTGGTTTGAGCAATGAACTGTCAATTGATTGTGGGGAAATTGTATAAGTTGGGCCTATATAGTATCCTCGGGAGTTGTGTCTTAGACCACAAAAGACAAGACATATTGTGGGAGTGCCATAAGGGAGTTGCGGGAGGCCATGTTGGAGGAAAGGCCACTGTGCATAAAATCCTCCAAGATGGATTATGGTGGGCCACACTCTTCAAGAATGCGAAGGAATATGCTATATATTGTGATGTCTATCAGAGAGTAGGAAAGCATTCACAACGAGATGAATTGATTCTTCATACAGTTTGAGCTCTGCAATCATTTGATAAGTGGGCAGTTGAATTTATTGGGCTGATCAACCCCACTACTAGGCACTCAAAGGCGAGGTAAATTATTATCGCAACTGATTACCTTACACGATGGGATGAGGTAGCAATTGTTCAGGATTGCTCGACCGATATTGATGTCAGGTTTATTTCTGAAATCATTATCACTAGGTTTGGATGTCCC
This sequence comes from Picea glauca, assembly GCA_000966675.3. NCBI lineage: Eukaryota > Viridiplantae > Streptophyta > Pinopsida > Pinales > Pinaceae > Picea > Picea glauca. The sequence goes on along the minus strand of JZKD02S1709740.1, from coordinate 810,409 downwards.
AAGAGTCTAACCATTTATCAAGGTGCTCATTTTATCAGTAGTACAATAGCAAAGCATTGGGTTACAAAAAAGGTATAAATATCTCCCTTTTGTCTACAATTTATGATATCATTTTGATTGACTTTTCAAATAATTAGGGACAAATAGGATAGGACATGATTAATATGTCTCTTAGAGTTGTTATTGAAGTTTTATTAAATAGATTCTAAATTACGATTGGAATGGTTTGATTTTGCTGCAGAATTGGATAAAACAACTGTCAAAGATAACCAAAGCGATTTGGGTATGCGCGAGCTATTTGGAGTTGAAGACTTTTTAGGCGCAAAGCAGTTTTTGAGATAATCAATTCTCTACGATGTAACTTTATAATAATAAATAAATCCTGAGGATCTTTCGATCCTAAGGATAGCTTGATTTACCCATACCATTGTAATATATAAGAGGGTAATAGGTTTAGAAAAGGATATAGAAGAAATCGCATTTTTAGGATTCGGAATAGAGAATTGCTCTGCACAAATAGTTATTGTAAACGGTTCATCATTATGAAATAAATGAAATTTTTGAGTGTTTCTATTATCCCTGTGTTCCGATTTTTTCGTAGAAGTACTTCTGAAGACTGAGCGCCCAGTCTGAAGAAGTCATTGTCTCGTTCTGTAATTGTATCAGTTCAGAGTTTGATTTCTATTTCGCGATTCACAACTCTTTTTAATTGCATAAATGTATCATTGAATTGATGATTGTTTGCAAAAGACATGCATTTTCCTCAAGTACTCATGATTGCTGTTATAATTCCCATTTCTGAAGTTATCGCTTGAAAGTTCCTCACATTTTCATTCACGTTGTTCCTTTTCCTTAGATTTACGATTGTCGTTCCTTTTCGGTTAAAGTTACAATAGTTGTTCCTTTTTGGTTAAAGATACAATAGTTACAACTTTCGGTTAAAGTTACAATACTTGTTCCTTTCGGTTAAAGTTACATTAGATGTCCTTTTCGATTAGATTACAATTGTTGCCTCTTTTTACAGATAGAATAATTCATCATTTCCTTTCCAGTAATCAAAATTCATAGTTAATAGTTAATCTTGCAAGTCTTTACTTAGATTCAGCTATTTCTTTTAGTTAAGTGAATTCAATAGATTAATTAGCTCCTTTCCATTTTATAGCATCTTAGTGATCAGATCTCAATTCCATTTAGTTCTTAGAATCTTTGGTGAATGTTTGAGGAACTTGATTGTTGATGAATTCAGATTTGGTTTAGCTAAACGATTTTAGGCTACCTGCATAAACTTTGCCAATATTCGTGAGATAAAAGACGAATCCCTGGGTTGATAAATTAATGTTAAACTAAGGTCGTTTTTAAGACATCTTTAGAGCCCAACACAAATCTTACAACATAGTTCTTAATCCAACATCATAAAATTATCCCTTACCATCCACAGGCGAATGCCACAGTAGAGGCGTTTAACAAGATTTTGGAGAGAGGATTAACGAAGTTTTATTTCGCAAATAGGGAAGATTGGGATGAAAGAGTCCCACCATTTTTATTGGCTTACAAGACAACCATGAAGAAACTCCACAAGTATACTCCATTTCAACTAGTATATGGGAAAGCGGTTGTAATATTATTTTCACGAGTAATAGTGTTTTCTTTGTGTCAGGAACATAGAGGGGAGAAAATCCCCCACATGAGATTTCAGGGACAACACCCCCGAGAATATTTTTTTCCTCAGAAAACGTGTCGCATTTTTGGGTGGTTTTTCGACACATGGTTTTTTGTCAATGGTATTCTATTTTTGTTTAAGGAATTAGGGTTGTTTACTAATCCAAGTCACTAGGTTAGCGTTTTGTATGTCACTAGCTCCTATATGTATATTGTATTGTAAACAATGTATCACTATGAATGAATATACAATATGTTGGTTTTCCCGGTTTGTGTTTCCAAGGGAAAAATCTCTGTGTAGTGTTTGTATTTGCCATTGTATCTTTTATGTTCTTTTACTGAAAATCTATTTTCAATAAATATTGTACAAGGTTAAAATCTACATTTGGTATCAGAGCTTTGTTGGCTTTAGGGGGATGCCTTTGTGGTCAAGGTTTTGGCTCGGGAATATGATAAGCCTTGTTACAATGGGAGATCTGTGGTATTGATTTTTCAGGTGAAAATAAATGGCAAGCAATTTGAAAATGGAGATCGAGAAGTTTAATGGGAAAAGTTTTGAGTTATGGAAGCTCAAGATGGAAGATCTATTGGTGGATAGAGATCAGTGGATTATGTTAGATACAGGTACTGCACCTATAGGAACTTCAACAGATGACTGGAAAAAGTTGGATCAGAAGGCGAAGAGCACAATCCAACTATGTCTCTTAGATTCAGTATTACTGAATGTGTCAGAGGAAGCTACAACCAAGGATATATGGGATAAGTTGGGAAAGTTGTATCAGTCAAAGTCCCTAGTAAATAAACTATTCCTGAGAAAGAAGTTGTATAATCTAAGGATGAGAGATGGAGACTCAGTGGCAGAGCATTTGAATGCTTTCAATACTATGGTAAGTCAGTTAGTATTTGTTGAGATTAAAATTTTAGATGAAGATAAGTGTATTAGTTTACTGTGTTCTTTACCAGACTCGTGGGATAGTCTGGTTGTGGCCATAGGTAGTAATACAACTTCCTTGAATTTTTATGAAGTGGTCTCATCCTTGTTGTTAGAGGAGACAAGATAGAATAATATGGAAGGACAGAGCACAAACACATTATTTGCAAGAGGACGCTCCCATGAAAGAAATAGATCTAAGTTCTCAAGTGGGATATCTAAGTCTAAGGGTAGATCTAAATCTTCCAAAATTTTTGTAAAGGTATGTTGGAGATGTGGAAAATAAGGGCACTACAAGAAGCAGTGTAGATCCAAAGTTGAGAAAAAGAAGGGATTTGAAAAATCTCCTTCTACAGAAGAAAAGACCTCCAAGGAAGATGGAGGCGATGTGTACTTGGCTTCTTCAAGCGCACATGCAAATCATGAGGCATGGTTGGTTGAATGACGTGCATCCTTTCATATGAATCCCCATAGGGAGTGGTTATGTGAATATGAAAGGTATGATGGAGGTAATGTTTTCTTAGGTGATGATTTGACAACCATAATCACAGGAAGAGGAAAATTCAAGTTGAGGCTCATAGATGGAACGATTAGAACATTGCCTGGTGTTATGCACATCCCAGGTTTGGCAAGAAATTTGATTTTTGTAAGAAAAATGGATGATGTATGGGTAAAAACAATATTTGAAAAGGAAACCTGCAGGATGGCTTGAGGAGCAATGGTGTTGTTGAAAGGATTTCGGTTTGGAACTCTGTATAATATGAAAGGAAGCACTATTAGTGATGGGTGTAATATTTATGTTGTTCCTTATATTGGAGTTGAAGAAGAAATAAATCCTACAATCTCTGGAAAAATGGTTATGCTATGGCATCAAAGACTGGGGCATATTAGAGAGAAGGGTCTTCGACTACTACACGATAAAGGTATGGTTGAAAGTATTTCTAACTGCTCTTTGGATTTTGATTTCTGTGAACATCGTCAAGTCGAGATGTGGTATAGTCAAAATGTGGTATTTAGAGAAATGAAGGATGTTGTTAAACAGGAAGTCCTACCAAGTAAGGAAGAACCAGAGAAAATAGAGTTTGATTTAAAGGATGATGAGTTAGACTCTACAGAAGAAAAGGAATCAAAAGAAGAAGATCCTCGTACTCCAGTATTGAGGAGATCGGTTCGAGAAAGAAGGATACCGTAAAGGTATACTCCATCTGATTTCTGTTCAAATTTTGCTTTGTCTATTACTGATGATGATCCTAGAACTGTTAGGGAGGATGTGGATTCAGAGGATGGAAATATCTGGAAAAGGGCCATGGACTAAAAAATGGAAGATTTGGGTAAAAATGAGGCTTGGGATATAGTAGAATTTTTGACTGGAAGAAATCCCATTGGAAACAAATGGGTATTTAGAAATAAGTTTAATGCAAAAGGAAAAGTGGAGAAACACAAAGCTCAACTAGTAGCAAAGGGTTATTCCCAGGTTGCAGGAATTGATTTTGGTGATATTTTTTCTCCTATTGCCATGTTAACCTCTATAAGATTTATGTTATATGTTGTTGTTGCATTTGATTTTGAAGTAGAACGGATGGATGTGAAGAAAACATTTCTACATGGGGATCTGGAAGAAGAAATCTATATGAAGCAACCAGAAGGTTATGTTGTGAAGGAAAAGAAGGAGCTAGTATGCAAGATGAAAAAGTCCTTGTATGGTTTAAAACAACCACCAAGGATGTGGTATAAAAAAATTGATACTTATATGTTGGGACTTGGCTTCACAAGAAGCAAATAGGATCACTGTGTGTATACCACATCCAAGGAGATTATCCAGGATTTGAAAACTCAGTTGTCCTCTAAATTTGACATGAAGGATCTCGGTGCTTCAAATTTCATTTTGGGTATGGAAATTAAAAGAGATCGGAAAAAAATGAAACCCTGGTTAAATCAGAGAAAATATGTCGAGACAATATTGCAGAGGTTTAATATGCAGGAATGTAAACTAGTAAAGGTTCCTATTCCTGTTGGTGTAAAGTTATCTACGGCTCAGTGTCCCAAGACACAGGAAGAGGAGAAGGACATGTCTCATGTTCCATATGCGATTGCAGTTGGCAGTTTGATGTATGCAATGGTTTGTACTAGAACAGACATTTCACATGCAGTGGGAGTTTTGAGCAGGTATATGCCAAAACCAAGGAAGGAGCATTGGACAACCATAACAAGGGTTTTCAGGTATTTGTGTGGCACTACTAGCTATGGATTGTGCTGCCAAGGAAGACCGATATTGAACAGAGTGGTGGATATACATGGATTTGTGGATGCAAACTGGGTTGGAGATCTGGATCATAGGAGATCTACAAGTGGGTATATGTTTAACCTATTTGGAGGAGAAATAACTTGGATGAGCAAAAGACAGGTTGTAATGGCACTTTAAACTATGGAAGTTGAATACATGTCTTCCACTCATGCAAGTAAGGAAGAAGTATGGTTACAAATATTGTGTTCAAGTATTGGGTTGGTACAAAAACATATAAGGATAGATTGTGATAGTTAGAGTGCAATTTTTCTGGCGAAGAACCCAACTTATTATTCAAAGACAAAGCATATTGGTATTCAATATCACTTTGTGAGAGACATGGTTGAAGGAAATAAAGTGTTGTTGATGAAGGTGGACACTTTGAATAATTTTTCAAATTCATTAAAAAAGTCCGTGAGGACTAAGAAGTTCTCTTGGTGTAGAGGATCCATGGGCATTTATGCCCTGTATTGTTGACTATGTAACCTTGTAACAACCCCATGTATGCAAAGAAAACAACAACTGGGACAATGTTGGGTATGTGTTATATTCTTTTTACGAGTAGTAGTGTTTTCATTGCACCGAGCGCGCATGGGGGGAGAAATCCCCCTATGCGGGGGTTCGGGGTGAGCGCCCCTGAGAATTTTTTTGCCTCAGGAAATGTGTTGCATTTTTGGGTGGTTTTTCGGCACATGGTCTTTGCCGATGGTTTTCTATTTTCAGTTACAAAATTAGGGTTCTTGACTAATCCAAGTCATTGGGTTAGGGTTTTGGATGATGTTGGATCCTATATTTATATTGTATTGTAAACAATGTATCACTATGAATGAATATAGAATATGTTGGTTTTCTCGGTTTGGGTTTCCAGGGGAAAAATATCTGTGCAATGTTTGTATTTTCCATTGTATATTTTCTGTTCTTTTACTGAAAATATGTTTGCAGTAAATATTGTACAAGGTTAAAATCTAAATTCATTACCCTGAGTATATACATTACACAGATTACACACATGTCAGAGGATGAATCAGTCACGCAAGGTAGAAGGCTTGGCATGACAGGCATATTAAGACTAAAACATTTGTGAAAGGGAATAAGGTCCTACTTTATGAAAGTCGATACCAGAAACATCCAGGCAAGTTGTGCATGCATTGGTTGGGACCATTTATAGTTGTGGAGATCCGATCCTCTGGAGCAGTCAGACTCATGCAACTGGATGGTATACTTTGGCTAGGATGGGTGAACGACGCTCTCCTAAAACCCTATATTTCTCATAACTGAGCTAAAGGATGGTTTCTTTAGTCCAAAGGAGCATGTATAGTAGTTAGATTTTAATTTTCTGCAATTTTTTTGAATTCAGTTAATAAAGTCGGAGTGTGCATTGTTGTGTCGCGACATGTATTTCATTTTCTTTTTTCTAAGTGTTTCTTTGGTGCAGAACTACTTACTCAATAACATAGGATCAGAAGAGCCACAAATATATTAATGAAAGTCATTAAATGTGATGGGGACCCCTTTTTGGTCAGAGGGAGAGTGAATTTGGATGAAATCCTAGTCCATGTGCCACACGAACCCAACCCATTCATCTCATTTATGACCGCTACAGTAACTCATCTGAACTCTATTAAACCATAAAGATGTGTATAGGAATATTCCATCAGTATTCATGCCAGGATTATCATCCTTCCAAATGCTAAGGTCTGAAGCCGGCCACATCCCTAACCAACTTGCTCAGTAAATTCCAGGATCACCCGATAGATTTACCCCGTTAAACAGTCTCATCAGACAACTCAGCTCCAAGTTGTGTCTATAGTCTTAATGATGAGTGGCCTTAGAAGTTATTACAGAAATTGCCAGCTAAGATCGAGTATAAGGTTGTGTGAACTTGGTGTAAGACACATTGTTTCCCAAAGAGAACTTAGTGTCTTGTGATTTCTGAATTTTACTTACACCTGTGCAATCCCTCAACCCTTAGTCACAATCCCAAATCCTAGTTAGCATGTTGAAGTCTGTTGACAATCCAGAGTCACTATTTTTATCCACAATTTTAGTCATCGTGATAATGTTTTGATGATGTCATGATGATTGAAGATCAAACTCTTCAATAAGAATACTTTCCTGAGAAAAGTTACACTTGTCTACTTCCAAAGACTATATTTTTCAAGGATGTTCGTAGGCTACTATATAGCTGCCTACGAGAATCTATCATTCTCGCAGGCTGCATTGAGCTAGGGTGCAGATAATTCTCACTGTAATCATGGCCAGGGTGCGAACATGTTTTTAAAGAGGAAAAAGATGAAGTTCTTGAGCCTTCTAGAAGAGAATCTTCAAGAAGAATGAGTTGGCTAACGAATGGTTGTTCAAGTACTGGCATTCCAGATATATTGGGATCATTTCCTATCCAAGTAACCAAATTATCTTCTCCTATATATTGAAGAGGATACTCATGGAAAAGGGTTAAGAAGCAAGCTAGCAAGAGATTGATTGGAGAATTATTGAATGCCTGTATGAAGGACTGATGCTACAGCAGCAAGAGACTACAACAAGGTCATCACAAGTGGTTGATTTTCTTCATGCATGAGCAAGTGTGTGTGTCAGAACTAGGAGCCATCGAAAGGAGACCTACGACATCAAGGCTCACGTTGTAAGTTTCACTTTCAATTATTTCAATACAGTAATATGTCCCTTTCCCATAAAGATGATGTCTCTTTATTACATGATTCCTTGATCACATGTATAGACTAGTTATTGAATGTATTAATCTATCTTTACTTCGACTGGTTTGTTCTGTTGTGATTTGGATGGGACAAGAGCATTGGAGCGAAGCTTGGAACAACAGAGACCTAGGAAAGCGTTTACAAGGTTTGCTTGTAATCCTTATCTCTTAGTTCACTCAATAGGCTAGATCTAGGGAAAGAGTAGTATTCTGTTCTGTTTTGTTCTAGATCCAGGTGGATCTAGGGAGATCGGTTCGTGTCCGCACTTACGGATTTATCCATAAACAAAATTGGCGACTCAACTGGGGATATCCCTTTGTCTTTATTGGTTTTTTGAATTTTCTGTGGCCATTTGCCCTATTTCAATTATTCTCCTGTTTTGTCAGTGTCTGAGTCCTCAGGATACCCTGAGGCTCCTTCTGGGTCTATAAGCCTGATTGATTTCTACTTGCATTTTCAATTTTTTTGGTATCTTCAGGGATTCTCGCACTGTACCCATTTACAGCCTGCGATAACCTTTTAGGTTCGCACTCTACCTATATTGTCCAGTGCGAATAGTTCGCATCTTGCATCAAACCGGCCTGCAAGAACACTGAATTCTTGCACTGTGTCCAAGGCTTGCCTGCAAGCAAGATTTTGAAAATTTTTGAAATCAAGTGTTGACTTTGTCAATTGCTCAGAACAGTTGATTTGTGTCTTTTTGGCTTACTAGATCCTTGATTTATACACCTCTTGCTTTAGTTTGCTTGCTTGGAGAGATTTAGGGTTTCTAGGTCTTTCTTGCCTTTGGTTGCTTGACTTTCTTTTCTTGGCTCTTATTGGCATTTTCATTCTCTCTGTCTTCTGGAGTTGAGTGTGTCTAATCGGTTGAGAACCAGTGATTGGTTGAGAGTTAAGTGCTTGTGGTTTTCTCTTTTGCTTGTTGGTTCGACAGGACCTTTTCATTTGCATTGAGAAGATCTCTTAGTTTGTTTTGGTTTTTGTTCTTACCTTCGTTGAAAGATTTGATTGGGTTGTTATTGCTTGATTCTTTGCTATTTGATTTTCTTTTCTCATTAATCGGAGTTCCTCTTGGAAAGTGAACAACAAGTTTTCTTTCAAGATTTTTGTTTTTTCTTTTGAAAACATTGAAAATCAAGTTTTAGAGTAGATTGAAGTAATTGAAAAAGACATAGTGAAATTATCATTTGATGAATGGGTATTCGCATTGAAATTGGAAAGGAAATTGAGCATTGCATTTGCATTTTAGTATTACGATTGATTTGGAAAATGTTCTCTCTCTCCCATAACTAGGATTCATGGAATGAAAAAGATTATATTTCATCATTATTTTTGCATTATTTGGTTCAGAGTCATACATCATGAGTTGCACTTCCGTTACCTTTGAGTAAACAACAACCATTTAAGAACATTGCATAATCTTAAAACGTATCTAGTAAATTTTTCTAGGTCTCTTTTACACCAACATTAGTTAGGCTAGTGCTTTGGAGTAGGAAGAGAGACACACTCTCCAAAAGATCAAAACACACAATAGCATCTTGAGGTAGGGAGTCTTAAATTCCATTTGCAGCATATTGTCCTGGGAAGCCCTTCTAACACAAGGGTCAAGCATTAGGTCGCATTGGTGTTGGCGGAGTTACTCACCCTGCTTTGTTGACATCAGTGTAGAGATTGCACATATTATGGTGGTCACTCCGAGGTATACCCACAAATATGAGTGGAAGCCTTTGAGTTGATTTCGGGCTAGATACCCTGCCTTTGAGTGTGGATCGGACTGACGACCGTTCCCCCAGTCTGTACTATTGTTGGTGGTGACCTTAGTGGCCTATCTCTCTAGGTTCTTACCCAAGGTGACTGTGAAGGGGAAAGTCTTCACGGTACTTGGAATCGACGTTGGCTAGACTCACTCGGGCTCCTTGGAAGGTAAATCCACAATTACTGCGTGGAAGCCTTAGAGAGTAAATCCACAATTACTCTGTGGAATCTTTCACCAGGGTGTAAGTCTGTTAAGCAGGTTGTTAGCGTAACTTTTCCACCCTAGCCCCGCCCCTTCTCATCTCGTTGTTGCGACGTTGGATTTCATCACCAACTAGTGGCTTCGAAATTAGAAGGTATTGTTTGCTTGGTGATTGTCTCCTAGTTTTTGTTTACTAGTGTGTGTTGTTGTTTTCTCGTAATTGACCTTAAGAATTTCTTCGCAGAACTTATTGCTTGTTTACGATTGCTCCCCCAAGACGTTCACGTAGAATGCAAGGATTATCTCCAGAACATCTGGACGGTACACAACCCTTGCCTACCAGTACACCTGAGGCCTCTCCTCACCAGAGTGAAGTCCCAGCTGTTACATCACCACATGGGGAGACAAGTGACGTTCCATCTGTTACCCCATCGCACGGGGAAACAAGCGACGTCCCAGTTGTTACTCCACCACACACAAACACAAGTGAAGTCCAAGACTTTTCTACACCACCTCCACAAGCACAATGAACTGATTCTCTGGAACAGTTACGAGTTACTAATACTATAGAGGATTTTTGACTTCGTCGTGGTGAACAACCTTCTGTGCGAGTAAATTCTTCTGAAGAAGAAATTGTTACAACTTCTGAATCAACCGTTGGGCCTTCCCACGGTATAGTAAGCTGAGACCCCTGGCCGGGTGATCTCCGTCAAGCTCTTTTTGATACTGAATCACCCCCAGTTTACAGAATCGATCCAGAGTCTCCTGAGATAGAATCTGCACTAGAGACTCCTCCTTACCGTTTCGTCCTTCCTCCCGAGATGGCCCATCTCGCGATTACTACGAGTGTCCCAACCGGAATTACTGCGACTACTCTTGCTCCTATTCATACCCAGCAAATACCTAATGTCATTCCGACATTACCACCAGGATACCATGCGTTGAATGCTTTATTGCGTACTCCTGCTCCGACACCTCCGCAAACCCCATCTGGTAATCCTGGGGGTCCTTCTGGGTTTGTTGTTCCCGGTTTTAATCTAACACTCCCTCCTCAATTTTTTGGCAATCCTAATCCTAGTGGCACTATCCCGACTGTTGCCACAAACCCACAGATTCCTGTTGGTGGACAGGGTGGTACGGTCCCTTTTCTTCTTCCCGGGCATAACACAGTTACCATGCAACCTACGGTTGGCACGCAACTTCCGGGTGGAACTATACCTACGATAGGAGGACCAGCCTCACCCTACGGACAGAACATACCTCCTCATTTGGCCCAGTATTGGAATCAACTTTTACAAAATCTTCCTCAAAATACTGGGGGGCAGCAAACTGTCCCTACTATAGGCCAACCCTACCCTGGTGTAACCAATCCTATTTGGAGTACGGGTCAAACCACTCAACCTCAAGTCCCTACCCAAACACAAGGTTACAATCCTTGGGGTTACTATCCTATCCAGCCACCACCGAATCAGCCAGGGTCTTCCCTCTATGGACAGTCTGCTTATGCTCCTACTGGTTTGCCGACAGGGCTTCCACCCCAAAGCCACCAGTACCCACAAGTGAATCGGAAATTGCCTTTTCTTGCCACTTTGGACTTGCCAGATTTGTCTAGGATTCCGAATGATCCTATTCGCCACTCTCCTCAATGGCCTGCTATCCCTGCCAAACTTCCATTGGATATTCCAAAATTCGATGGCAAGCCGGGAGAGGACCCAAATAATCATGTCATGACCTTTCACTTATGGTGTTCGTCCAACTCTCTGATGGATGACTCCATTCGCCTTCGTCTTTTTCAACGAACCCTTACCGCTTCGGCTGCGAAGTGGTATATTGAACTGCCACGAGGTTTCTTTTCTGACTTCAACACATTGGCCATGGCCTTTCTCACACATTACCAGTTACCGATCCGCTACGATACTGGGACTGAGATCCTAACATCTTTCAAACAAATGAAAGGTAGTCACATCTCAGATCATATACATGAGTGGAGACATAGAAGACGTCTCATCAAACTTGAACTCCCAGATCAGTTACTGGCAGAGTGGTTCACAAAATCTTTTGTGAACGAAATCGGAAAAGACATTGCCATGGGTGGTGTTTTTACAGAAGAGCAGGCTATAAGTCGAGCTCAGTATCTTGATCTCGTTTATTCGCAAACAGGAACACTCTACGATTTACTGCTCAAACTACCACATACTGGTACTTCCAGCACTTCTACTGCTCCAGCTGCCTCGCATGCAGATGATGGTGTGATTGGGACTGCTCATACCCACTCGCATTATGTTTCAACTGCAACCCCTAAACCCACCTCTTCTAACGTTCAAAATGCTCCGTCTCCTGCCCCTCCCGCCGGTAAAACCTCCGAGGTAAACGCTGTTCAATCTACCCCGACCGATAAAGGTAAATCTAAAAAAGGGAGAGGCAAGAATAAGGGGGGTAAGAATAATAATAACCCCACCGAACAAACTACGAATACTCCTGTTGAAGAGTGGGATAAGCGCAAACCGCGGTACCCTTGCCTTATCTGTGGTGACAATCACTATACAAAAGATTGTCCTCGACGTGCTGAAGTTTCTAAGTTCCTTCAGGGAACGCCAAAACCACCTACCCCGGTAGTATTGTCTCAACCTTTCCCGTCTCAAAAACAAGCCTCGTTGGTCATCCATGACCAACCTTCTACTTCTACCACATCATATGTTTTGATGTACTCCAGTGATTCTAAGAAGAATGACGTTGCAATCGCAACTAGAGCTAAAGACTATACTCCTTCTAAGGAGAAGGTTGATGACTTACCTCCCGATCTGGTACAAGCCTCTCCACCGAATCCACCTATGAACGGTCCTCTTCATCTCGAACGACCGAGTCTTGATACAGTCATACGACCCCCTAAGGGTGTTGTTCACAAGTCGGCTTTTAATCCTCACGCTCATGCGGCCCAGAACTACAGTATTGTGGAATATCTGGCCCAAGCACCTTCAACGATGTCTGCCCTTGAAGTCATTCAGTCTTGTCCTGCGCAACGAAGGGCTCTGTTGAAAGCCATAGGTGGGATCGATCCTACTGATTCGAATCTGATAGTCTTTGACTTTGACGAACATGTTCCAAGGTTGCCCGCTCAGCTTTCTTTTCAGATACAAGTTGTTATTCCCGACAAGAACATTTGTCGCACAGTTGTTGATGAGGGGGCCTCTACGTGTGTAATGTCTCTTACGTGTTGGAAAGCCATTGGCTCTCCTCCCTTAATGGAATCACAAAATACTTTGAAAGCCTTTAATGGCTCGGGTTTTAAGCCTTACGGCATTCTTCCCTTGTTGCACGTCACTTTGGAAGGTAAGACTGTCCAAGTTGAAGTGGAAGTTTTCGATTCTCCCTTAGATTACAATCTTCTTCTTGGTCGTAGCTGGGTAGATTCTATGCGCGCTGTTGTGTCAACACTTTTCCATGTCTTATGATTTCCTCACCAAGGAAAATTTGTTACAGTCAATCAACTTGCCTTCTTTAATTCTGATACTCGCACGGGGAACGTACCATTCATAGCTAAGACCCCACTGGGTTACGAGAATGTTGGAGTCGGTATTTTAAAAGACTCTTCGTTAATGGGTACCTTTCCCATAACTCCACCACCCGATATTTTACGCCCGTCAGTTGTTTAAATTAATATGATCTCCACCGTTCCTTATGAACTTCCGGTGTATTTTGACCCTTGGATCGTCCCTGATCCTGGAGATCATGCTCGTTTCGGTGACGTTATGCCGTTAAGTCCGATTGAGTCTGTTTATCAAGCGATTCAATCGACAACCTCTTCTACATCCTCTCTGGAGGAGTTGTCTCCTGATCCTCTCCGTGTCATCTTTCCCACTGACGAGATGATCATGTCCATCATGGCCGATACGTCTTGGAACGATGGGCATCATCGTTCCATTCTGTTTCTGGAACAACACACTCTCGAGAATTATCAGCGGATTTCGACTCTGTCAACCGTTGTTGTCACGATGACCATTCCCAGATCTACACATGATGTGTTTGTAGAAGGGAACCTAAGTAATGTTTCTCCTACGATTCCCATTGATATTTCAGTGAAACCTGGAATCGTTGAAAATGTTCACATTGGAGCTTCGTGTTCTCCAGAGGAAATTGTCACTTATACTGCGTTATTCATGGAATTTTGTGACATCTTTGCCTAGAGTTACGAAGAGATGCCAGGTATCGACCCGTCCATCGTTGTGCATGAGATAAAAACGTACCCTGGAGTTAAATCGGTACGACAGTGCCTATGTCCTGTCCATCCACGTAAAGTGGCAGCCATTAAACTCGAAGTTGAAAAACTTCTTAAAGCCGGTTTTATTTACCCCATGGCCTTGACAGAATGGGCTTCCAACCCTGTACCAATTGATAAGAAATGTGGAAGTATATGTGTTTGTGTTGATTATCAGGATATTAACAAAGCCTGTCCAAAGGACAACTTTCCGATCCCCTTTGTCGACCAGATCATCGATGACTGTGCCGGTAGTGAGATCTTTTCCCTAATGGATGGATTTTCCGGCTACAACCAGATTAACATCGCTCCTGAGGATCAACATAAAACGGCTTTTATTTGTCCTTGGGGTACTTTCGCCTACAGAAATCTTCCTTTCAGTCTAAAGAATGCAGGTGAAACGTTTCAACGTGCCATGTCTTATGCGTTTCACGATATCAAACATATCGTTCAACCTTATTTGGACGATTTGCCGGCTCATTCTCTACGCCAAGTCGATCACCCTAAGCATCTCCGAGCAATTTTTGTTCATTGTTGGTTCTATCACATTCGTCTAAACCCTCATAAATGCGTATTTTGCGTAGAGTCCGGCCGTCTTCTTGATTTCATTGTTTCTCGTCAAGGGATCCGGGTAGATCCGATTAAGGTTGAGGCGATTCTCAATCTTCCTCCTCCCTCTTCACTGCGCCAGTTACAAAATTTGCAGGGGAAAGCAAACTTTCTTCGTAGGTTCGTCCCAAATTACGCCGAGATTACTCGTGGTTTCACACGTCTTTTAAAGAAAGGTTCAGAATTTGTTTGGGATAAAGTTGCCAACAATGCTTTCGAGGCTTTAAAGTTGTCCCTTACAAAAGCTCCTCTTCTCTTTCCTCCTGATTATAGTCGAGACTACTTTCTTTATTTGGCAGCTTCCGAATATACCATCGGCATGGTCCTTGTTCAAGAAGATGACAACCACGATGAACATGTTATATATTACTTGAGTAGAAGTTTATCATCAATGGAAGTCAAGTACCAACATGTTGAGAAACTGGCTTTGGCTGCTGTTCAAGCAGTCCAACGATTTCGTCATTGTATTTTGTCCAGAAAAACTACTGTGATTTCACATTGTAACCCCATGCAACATATATTGATACGTCAATTGCTAGGGGGCAAGTACTCCAAGTGGATAGTCATTCTCCAGGAGTTCGACTTGGAATTCGATCGTGCCACGTCGAAGAAATCGCTATTTTTTGCTGAGTTGATTTGTGATCTCCCCCACCCTTCCACGGAAAGTGTAGCAGTTGGTTCGTTACCTGAAGAATCACTTTTCCTTATCAATACCGACGATATTTGGTATGGATATATCATTATATATCTCCAAACTAAAACTTTCTGTCCTACTTTGTCTAGTAACGAACGACGTCGTATACGTTATCAGGCTCGCCAGTACATTATCCTCGACGATACTCTTTACCATCGAGGCATTGACTTTGTCTTTCGGCGTTGTTTAACCTTTGACGAAGCTGAGAAAGCTTTGAATGACTGCCATTCCAGAGCATGTGGTGGTCATATGTCTGGGTATGCTACTGCCCAGAAGATTCTACATGCGGGATAGTTTTGGCCTTCTCTATTCAATGATTGCATTACAGCTGTCCAGAAGTGTCATGCCTGCCAGACCTATAATCAGAAGATTCGGTTGCATCCTGCTCCCCTTCATCTTGTAGTCTCAGTAGGTCCTTTTTCTAAATGGGGCATTGATTTTATGACATGTCACCCTCGCTCGGCCGGGGGGCATGGTTACATTATAGTAGCAGTTGATTATTTCACAAAGTGGACCGAGGCGATGCCGACATTCGATAACACTGGGAAGACTGCAGCTTTATTTCTTTTCAACCATGTCATCACTCGTTTTGGTGTCCCTCAGGCTATCGTTACTGATCACGGTAGTCATTTTAGGAATTATATGATGTCAGAACTTACAGAGAAGTTGGGCCTTCGTCATGATAGCTCAACACCCTATTATCCACAGGCTAATGGCCAGGTCGAAGCTATCAATAAGGTTCTCATAACTATGATTCTATGGATGATAGGGATACATAAAACCAGCTGGCACACGATGTTGTTTTCAGCATTGTGGGCGTATCGGACATCTGTTAAAACCGCCACGGGATTCACACCCTTTCGATTAGTTTATGGCATGGAAGCCATTCTGCCGATAGAATGTGAGATACCTTCTCTGAAGCTAGCTGTCGAACTCTTACCCAATACTTCTGCTGAAGAGGAACGTCTATTGTATTTGATGCGATTAGACGAAACCTGACGTGATGCCACTTTAGTTATAAAAGCCTAGAAGAAACGCGTTAAGGCACAGTATGACAAGCATGTCAAACCTAGTGTCTTCTCTGAAGGTGATCTTGTTCTTCTGTATGAACAAGATAAAGATGTCCTAGGAGCTGGGAAATTTGAACCTATGTGGCGTGGTCCCTACATTGTTAGCAAAATTTTGGCAAAAGGAGCGTATGAGCTAGTTGATTACGATGGTATACCTTTGAGTGAGCCCAGAAATGGGTTATACTTGAAGAAGTACTATGCATAAGTCATTTGTGCACAAGTACATGTATTTTTATGTATCATACTTTGTGTGTGTTACTTTAGTTTGCTTTTGACGTTATCTGGTCTCTACCCTTACGTGACATTATGTTTGATTGCCAGATGTCGGAGAGTTCGCTACCCTATATTGGCTTCGCTGATGGTGCTAGCCGTAGTACTCGGAACCTCGCTTCCGCTGCATGGGCTATCTATGCCCCTACCAATGAACTTGTGTCATTACAAGGTGTGTGTCTCGGCCGTGCGACCAACAACATTGCAGAGTATAGCACCGTTATTGAGCTATTGGTTGACGCTATCTCATGCGGAATTCACCGTTTGGTTGTACGAATTGATTCACAGTTAGTGGTACTACAGTTAAGTAACATTTATACTATACGAACTCCTACTTTGCTACAAGTGTATTTGCGAATTCGCCTCTTGGAACGATCATTTGATTACATTGAATATCAACACATTCCTAGAAGTCTAAATACATTGACAGATGCTTTAGCTAATTATGTATTGGATAGGCATTTGAACAATTTATAAAATCAAACACATTAAAATGTACACCATGTAAAGTAAACCGGTAGAAGCCATGTATATATATATATAACGATCAAAGTTTGTTTTTTACAAAATGGTTGTCCGAAGACCAAAATATCAAAAATGGAAGCTCATGGCTTCTAAAAAATGACATCACTAATGATGTTCACGGTAACAGACTAAGGTCCTAGCTACTCTGCGAAGCAGTCGACCCATAGAGGCCGAGACTCCCACAGTATGTCGCTGATCACGTTGGGGAATCTCCTCCAGGGGCATCTCTGGAACATTTTCCATAAGGCCCTCTAAGTTCTGCTCCACTGTCATGTAGCCCTCGGCATACTGAGGAACCGCTACTACTACCTCTCCTCGACGCTGGACAGGAGAACTACCAGCAGGTATATACGCTCCAATGTCTGTGTCATCAACGAATTTTGGTGTTAGTCTTCAGATTACTTTATAAACAAAAAACATTAAAATATATCAAAAATACAAAAACATTTAAAAAATTAAAATTGGTATACTTCTTACCGAGGTTCCCCCACTGTGCATCTTCTGGTAGAGCAAGGTCTATATCACCACGGAAATCTAGGCCAGCATATGCATAGTCCTCTATCATCAGCACCTGGCCTTGAAGCCAGTCGAAGAAACGATCGTCATATCTGACGATAGGCCCTGCCACGTGATGGGCCATGAGTTGGCACCATCGTAACATCCTTGGGTCCCTAGGACCTGGAAAATGCCAATATGCCTGAAGTCTAAATACTAGAACCCTCTCGCAGAAGAAGGATACCAATAGCGATCCATAACCAAACTACTTTAGGTCTCCTCGCCTGCATTTGGTCAGTTGTTTCTTAAGGTTGCGCAGAACTACATCGGCCTAGTTGAAGACCCCGGGCTCAGTACACTCGATGGCATACTGAAAGTAGCTCTGCAGAGCCATGTGTGGGGCAGCACTTCCAGCCATCCGAGTGATAGTAAAGAGAATGGTACGGAGAGTTATATCGGTCACTCCCCAAATAGCTACCTTCCCTCTCCGACGCTCAGCCTCGGGGACACAATATTGTCTGCAATACTCGCTCATTTTCAAACTCCCTCTTCGGTTGCCGTTCAAACTGACATATGATCCCCATCTTGACAACCCAGTCAAGAAATAGATATCCTCGATATCTATACTCAAGGTGTGAATTCCCACATTGAAGACTTGTTGATCCAGGTCCCACATCCGGATCAGGTATTCTAACATTCGCATTTGGGCTCTCATGCCCGGGATTCGGAAATACTTCAGAAGACCGCAATATCTTAAAGCGGCAATGGTTTACGGGTGATTTTCGGCATTGGTATTGTCTTCCTCGTGCTCACGTTCTCTCCATTCGAGCACCATAATGAGGATTGTTTACCTGCATGGCAACCATATGAAGATAATTAATAATCTAAAATATGAGAAGATTGGTTTTATTGGCTAAAACAATGCACAAAATTTTGACTCTGCGCTGTTCGTAGGTGGGTTATAACGCACAGTGCGGGTTTCTCACACCCTACCTTAAGCCCGCCTGCGGGAATCAGGACTTCTCGCAGGCCCCGTATGGGTAGCCTGCAAGAATCCCTTCACGCGCATAGGGTTTCAAAACTCGACCCAAAACTTAATTTTTAACCAACTAAATCATAATTTTAAACCATGCAAAGTTAAGGAATGGAAGACTTACCAATCTAGTCCAGACGGATCGAGAAATGATGCTCCAAAGCTCCCACAAATCAACGCTGAAGGAAGAGGATGAAATGGAAATTTTTGCACTACAATGGTAAATGGGTAAAACAATAGGGTAAAAATGAATAGTAAATTTGTTTTATTTACTTTTTACCATGATAAAAGTGGGTTTTTATATTTATTCACTATTTTTACCCTAATCCCTAATACGAAAGTGAGTAAAATGACTTGCAGGTACCCACTGCAGATGATTATGGACAAAAAACTTTTGCGACATGATGTGTTTTTGTTTGCCTCTTATGGTTTTGATCTAAAAAACCTCAAGTGCCTTTTATCCGTTCTTGCACTTGCGAAAAACCTAGAACGTGATCGAGCGTTGTTTTATCTCTTTTCCGAGCTCGATGTGGTTACACAAAAAAGGAACCCCCCTGGAGTTGACTTTAAGCTCTTTTCACGACTCCCTAAATATGAAAAGATCGCCGAGTGATCTTTCTTTTTTCACACTCGTTAAAGTATTTGAAGTTACGCGTCCTTCGAGCGATAGTTTAACCCTTTTTCGGTCTC
The DNA here is from genome assembly GCA_000966675.3 of Picea glauca. Classification (NCBI taxonomy): domain Eukaryota; kingdom Viridiplantae; phylum Streptophyta; class Pinopsida; order Pinales; family Pinaceae; genus Picea; species Picea glauca. Next base: position 791,223 of record JZKD02S1709740.1, on the reverse strand, counting down.
GTTGGACTAGTGTACGAAAAAGGCACTGAGAGAGTTCTCTTTTGAGTGTTTTTCCAAACTCTATAATCTCGAAAAACCTTTGAGTTTTCTTTCGTTGGACTCATAAAAGAAACATTGAAAGACCCATATGGGACATGAGTTTTCTTTAAGCGTTTTTCAGACTCTCGAAACATGAAAAACCCCTGAGTTTACTATCTCTGGACTCGTTAAATAAAAATTGATAGACCCGTAATGGGACCGAACCACTCCTTCTTAGGGTTCGTTAAAAGTACTCCGAGGGACTCGTCCGAAGGATGAGCTTATATCAACAAGCATATGTGATCCTCTTCAAGCTTGCATAAAAATAAAGAGGTACTTGCCAGAAATGGTGGGCGAAAATTTGAGAAAGGGATATGTTTCGTCTTTGTGTTAATTGGCAGTAAGAGTCGCTCTTGAACATGACACCCCCTATTTCATCATTTGAAGCCAGTTTGGGTAATCCATTTGTCTCTTTTTTGACTTGCTACAAGGTCATCTTATGTGTCGTATTTGAGTCAATACTGCCAAATCATTGGTCGTGTCATCCATATGTTCAAGAGAAGTCTATCTGAAACCTACATTGAGTCGGCCATCTGCAGTTATCCATTCCTTCCGTGTCGGCCTTCCCGATGTCCAAAGTCCCATTGCCACATACTCTATTTCACTTTTGAACTCAGTTACTCATTTCATGTCACTGATGGGGGATACATCAAGGCCCTCCTGTGACGAGTCTTGTTCCGTCGACATCAGCACATTATCCAGGATTAAGACTTAGAAATCATTTAGTACCTTGGAGCTTGCATGCCTCAATGGCAAGTTTCCTCGCTTTCGACAGTGGGTTTACATCATTGAACCCTGATCGCAAGATTCTGTCGGATGTTCGACATCAACCCATTTATTCACACCCGATGGATTGTACTATGGTACCTTGGGAGTCATTGACATTAATGGTGATTTCCCTCGCACTTGTTAATGGTTACATCAATGGTCGGTAATCAAGTGGTTTCTGCCATGTTCGACTCCAACACATGTAATCACATGGTTAGATTCGTACCTTGGGCGACGAGATTGAAGACCCTGGGTATTATCTTAGTTATCCAGGTTGCGATGGAATATGTATATTTTGTGACACATAGATCCACTGTGTATGTTTCGTGGCTATGTCATCTTGATTTAAACTTTGTCACATAGATCCACAGTGTATTTCGGTGGCTATGCTATATTGTGACTACATTGATCCACAGTGTATGATTGGTGGCCATGATCTTTGTTTATGATGTCATCAGTCTATGATCTGAGTATGGGAATGCCTACCTCAGAAGGGATACATATTATATTCTGTTGATGCTTGGATATTTTCAGGTTTCCGATTAGATGTGCCTTTGGTTCTTGACACACACATGTAGCTTACAAAGTCCGTCGACTGTCACTGATTCCACTCTCAGACTTTGGGGGGCATTCTGTTATCCACAATTTTAGTCATCGTGATAATGTTGTGATGATGTCATGATGATTGAAGATCAAACTCTTCAATAAGAATACTTTCCTGAGAAAAGTTACACTTGTCTCCTTCCAAAGACTATATTTTTCAAGGATGTTCGCAGGCTACTATATAGCTGCCTGCGAGAATCTATCATTCTCGCAGGCTGCATTGAGATAGGGTGTGGATAATTCTCACTGTAATCATGGCCAGGGTGCGAACATGTTTTTAAAGAGGAAAAAGATGAAGTTCTCGATCCTTCTAGAAGAGAATCTTCGAGAAGAATGAGTTGGCTAACGAATGGTTGTTCAAGTACTGGCATTCCAGATATCTTGGGATCATTTCCTATCCAAGTAACCAAATTATCTTCTCCTATATATTGAAGAGGATACTCATGGAAAAGGGTTAAGAAGCAAGCTAATAAGAGATTGATTTTCTTCATGCATGAGCAAGTGTGTGTGTCAGAACTAGGAGCCATCGAAAGGAGACCTACGACATCAAGGCTCAGGTTGTAAGTTTCACTTTCAATTATTTCAATACAGTAATATGTCCCTTTCCCATAAAGATGATGTCTCTTTATTACATGATTCCTTGATCACATGTATAGACTAGTTATTGAATGTATTAATCTATCTTTACTTCGATTGGTTTGTTCTGTTGTGATTTGGATGGGACAAGAGCATTGGAGCGAAGCTTGGAACAACAGAGACCTAGGAAAGCGTTTACAAGGTATGCTCGTAATCCTTATCTCTTAGTTCACTCAATAGGATAGATCTAGGGAAAGAGTAATATTTTGTTCTGTTTTGTTCTAGATCCAGGTGGATCTAGGGAGATCGGTTCGTGTCCGCACTTACGGATTTATCCATAAACAAAATTGGCGACTCAACTGGGGATATCCCTTTGTCTTTA
>JZKD02S1709740.1:776645-787781 GCA_000966675.3 Picea glauca | reverse complement strand
CACCAACTAGTGGCTTCGAAATTAGAAGGTATTGTTTGCTTGGTGATTGTCTCCTAGTTTTTGTTTACTAGTGTGTGTTGTTGTTTTCTCGTAATTGACCTTAAGAATTTCTTCGTAGAACTTATTTCTTGTTTACGATTGCTCCCCCAAGACATTCACGTAGAATGCAAGGATGATCTCCAGAACATCTGGACGGTACACAACCCTTGCCTACCAGTACACCTGAGGCCTCTCCTCACCAGAGTGAAGTCCCAACTGTTACACCACCACACGGGGAGACAAGTGATGTTCCATCTGTTACCCCACCGCACGGGGAAACAAGCGACGTCCCAGTTGTTACTCCACCACACACAAACACAAGTGAAGTCCAAGACTTTTCTACACCACCTCCACAAGCACAACGAACTGATTCTCTGGAACAGTTCCGAGTTACTAATACTATAGAGGATTTTCGACTTCGTCGTGGTGAACAACCTTCTGTGCGAGTAAATTCTTCTGAAGAAGCAATTGTTACAACTTCTAAATCAACCGTTGGGCCTTCCCATGGTATAGTAAGCCGAGACCCCTGGTCGGGTGATCTCCGTCAATCTCTTTTTGATACTGAATCACCCCCAGTTTACAGAATCGATCCAGAGTCTCCTGAGACAGAATCTGCACCAAAGACTCCTCCTTACCGTTTCGTCCTTCCTCCCGAGATGGCCCATCTCACGATTACTACGAGTGTCCCAACCGGAATTACTGTGACTACTCTTGCTCCTATTCATACCCAGCAAATACCTAATGTCATTCCGACATTACCACCATGATACCATGCGTTGAATGATTTATTGAGTACTCCTACTCCGACACCTCCGCAAACCCCATCTGGTAATCCTGGGGGTCCTTCTGGGTTTGTTGTTCCCGGTTTTAATCCGACACTCCCTCCTCAATTTTTTGGCAATCCTAACCCTAGTGGCACTATCCCGATTGTTGCCACAAACCCACAGATTCCTGTTGGTGGACAGGGTGGTACGGTCCCTTTTCTTCTTCCCAGGCATAACACAGTTACCATGCAACCTACGGTTGGCACGCAACTTCCGGGTGGAACTATACCTACGATAGGAGGACTGGCCTCACCCTACAGACAGAACATACCTCCTTATTTGGGCCAGTATTGGAATCAACTTTTACAAAATCTTCCTCAAAATACTGGGGGGCAGCAAACTGTCCCTACTATAGGCCAACCCTACCTTGGTGTAACCAATCCTATTTGGAGTATGGGTCAAACCACTCAACCTCAAGTCCCTACCCAAACACAAGGTTACAATCCTTGGGGTTACTATCCTATCTAGCCACCACCGAATCAGCCAGGGTCTTCCCTCTATGGACAGTCTTCTTATGCTCCTACTGGTTTTCCGACAGGGCTTCCACCCCAAAGCCACCAGTACCCACAAGTGAATCGACAATTGCCTTTTCTTGCCACTTTGGACTTGCCAGATTTGTCTAGGATTCTGAATGATCTTATTCACCAGTCTCCTCAATGGCCTACTATCCTTGCCAAACTTCCATTGGATATTCTAAAATTCGATGGCAAGCCATGTGCTGGATGAGCTATGTGATCCCCGGGTTGAGATCATGGGTGATCTCAAAGGGAAGGTCGAGCAATTCAAACTCCTCGACCTTAACCTGACAGAACAGGTCCTATTTTCACAATTGAACATCGATTTTTTATGGAGTGTGGCTCCATATGAGTTAGGAGGGATGAATTTTTTTCCAAAGCCAAAGTTCATCAACCTCTTCAACTCCACCATCATGAATCTTTGAGACTTGCTAGTTTTCGGCACTACATGTGAGGTTGCATGGTGTACTAAGCTCCTCGTCGGCCACATACATGACAGGAGCTTATGGTTCGACAGACTGTATCCCATACATGTAGAGGATATACATCAAATCACAGGCCTCTCCATCAAAGGAGAGGATGTATCCAAAGGATTTCAAGGTCCCAGTAAACATGGGAAGAAAAATGGAGAACCCAGCTTGTATGGACGATTTAATACTCAGAGAGGGGGCCGCATAGCCAAGATTGACCCCATTCTACCTGAGACAATCATAACATCTTTCTATGTGATTTTTATCAAGGTGATGCGTTCATATTGCAAGGGTGAGTGCATGTTGGATGCCTTGTCGGTAGCATATTTTGTGCCAATAGAGAAATATTCAATTGTTGTACTACATGTTGGAAGAAATCCTGACATCATGTGAAGAAGCACATGAGAAGGGAGACACCTTCACCTACATATATCTGTTAGTTGTGTTCTCCATGCTGAAGTGAATGCCACCTTCAGGAAGACCGCTATCCCCAATAGACAAAGGTCTACTAGCAAAGATGTTTGAGCCTTGGAACTGAAGGTCGGACTCAGAGAAGACTACCTTCAACAACACAGGGTTCTCAAAATGGTATAACTGGTTTCTTGATGCACCTTAGAGGTTGCACATACCTTAGGACTTTCTCAACCTGAACACATGGAACATCACATTCAGTATGAACTGCCATCACACATTTTTCTGGCCAAGGCATGCCAAGAGAGAAGACTTCCACTCCCAGATGCTTCTGTTCTACCTGGATGAGGAGGCTTTTGACAAGGAGGTCATGTCATGGCTAGGAGTGAAATGCAACCCGTGCAACTTGAGGATGAACTACCTTCTACCGATAGATATTTTGAAGAAAAGGGGACATGAAGTAGGGGTAGGACCGAGTTCAATTCCAGAGGAGAAGAAGAAAGAGGCTCCAATGCAGACGAACACGGAGAAGGAGGATGAATAAATGTGGCCACTAGAATGAAATAATAGGAAATTTCCCATGTTCCTGTAGCTTCCAGAGAGATCCATTTTGACAGGTAAATATGCCAATGACTTTCCAAACATTTCCTTCATCAGAGACTCATTGGTCAAGAAACCCAAGACAAGGCTCTCCCCATTAAATATCCTGAACCCTCATCCTATATCAGCAAACATCCCCTGTACTTGAGCATACATAATGATCATTAACATTCAGGATGATCCTGAACCTGATACCACTCCATCCACCACCATAATTACCAAACAACCCCCATCACCCCCACAATCCCAATCGCCACCTCGAGAGATAACCATTCCACCCCAAACTACTGAACTAGAGCCCATGCATTTGGACCTCCCTGAACTATCCGAGAATAGACCAGAACTCATTGGTCCAAACCCTGAAGTCCTTAGCCAAAATATTGTTCCATTTGTACCAATTCAGGACACTCCGCCGTCAACGAAGATTCAAACAGTACCAATGTCACAAGTCCCCATCCCTCAGCGCATGCCCTCAATGATCAATGTTGAGGGCGCTATCCAAAGGAGAGGAACCTCATAAGTTGAGGTCCAGAAAGAGGCATAAGTACCAGAGTTTCATAAGGAACTTGATTCCACATCAGAATAGAGTGCAACCTCTTTGCAAGAACAGCTGGAGATAGTACTCCAAAATCCACAACAGTGTGCAGAGTTGATGCAACTTTGCCTTGAAAAAATAGAAGTTCTACCATCAGAATTGAGGAGGATACTTGCGCAACCACCGCAAGGTCCATATACAGGGGAGGAGGACTTGGAGACACCTTCATAACACTCAATGACCAGTGGAATCCCACTGTAGTTCCGAGTACCCAGGGAGGCCACCACTTCTTTTCCTGACCTCTCTTAGTGGCCATCAACACATCTAATTGTCATGATCAAAGCTTCAACTGATAAATTGGCATAGATACTAAAGCAGGATGAATGATATGTAGATTTCTCAAAGGAGTAATCACTTCTCACCCAATCACGCAGTACACAAGAGGAATACACAAATATCCAGGCAGAGTAGAAACTAGAAAGATTATGGCAGAATCTTGCAGAAGCTTGGCCAGAGATAAGAAAAGAAACACCACAATTTTCTGAATCCAATGTAGTAGGGCAACTTGAGAAATATATTAAGCTACTCCAGGGAGCATGGTCAGAATTGGCCATTCACAAAAAGAACCTAGAATAACAACTACGAGAGAGTCAGCGCGAAGCAGAGAAACAACCTCGGAAGCTGCAAGAGAAAATGGAAATCATTATATTTGAAGGGAACAAGGCCAGAGTAACTTTACACTGAAGGACTGCATAGTGTATAAATATTTTCTGAGAGGTTAATGACTGGATGGGAATTATAGCATGACAGAACCAGACTCTGTAGGAATTGTGCGTCAAGGTATAGTCACTCAGTGAAAAGGCTGCCACTACACTGGATCCGCTAGAACAATAGGAAAAGTTTGACCAAATCCATCAAAATGATAATGAGCTAAATGCTTTATATGAAGCCCAGTTAATGGCTAAGAGAGAGCTATGCAAGTTTTGACCAGTCATCCAGAAATCCTACTTATACATGCACCAGGTGGATGCTATATCTTATTCATAGTGGAACTCTATGGTTGCATCTAAACCCAAGGGATGCATTACAGATGCAACTCAGTAGTTCATGGTTGAAGCTTCGTTGTTGGCTAGGAAATGGCAGGATAAAGATGACGACTTCCAAGGTATAAGGAAGAGATCCCTAGAATTGGTTCCAGAGTTGGGCCCTTCATTTGAAGAAGTGGAAGAAGAAAGTGCTCCAGAAAAAGCAGAAAGTAGAATAGAGACAGAGGATAAAGGAAAGCAACATGCACTCCCAGAAGCCATGGAAGGGCCAAGGACTTGACTCAAGGGTGAGTCAAGGATTGTGGTCGAAGCCTGTTGGCCCTTCATTTTTTATTAAAATATGTTGCGCAAGCAATACTACAGTCCCAATTTTTCTTAGCAATTTTCACAACCCACAAAGGAGATGGATAACATAGCAAGGGAGGAAACAAAAAGTGGTTAGAGAGACAACGCAACACTAGCAAGGCAAAATCAGTTACAACAGAACAAGAACAAGAAAGTAGACAAAGTCTCAAGCTAGAAAATCCCAATTAGCTTATATATACGAGATGTATATGATTGTAAAGGGTTGGTGTAGTCTAGATTATCATTCACTCCATTTAGGTTATGTGATTGTAATTAATGTCCATTTTGGGGAAAAGGTAGATAGAGCTCTGGAAAATGAGTTCAGATCCAGAAAGATTGTAACATAGTAATGACTGTATTTGTTGGATTATATATGAGAAAATCTTGTGATGATAATATATGGAAGGACCTAAAATTTTGAAATATTTTGTGTAATTCTCTATCTATGTCTATGAATTTTCATTTTACTTTACTTTTGTAATTATGATAAGATCAATATGTTATAGTTGTTTACAAATTTTGTCACAACTATATTTTATTTACTATTAGTTGTGAATGGGTTCCGATCTTCTCTTTGTTAGTTCATTTTGCGCAATACTATGGTGAATCTTGAAGATTCTGGAGATCTACCTAATTATTCTCCTTTCCCTTCCCTATCTTCTTGTCTTGGTTGTGCTTCGGGTGAGACTTCTTCTCTCTAGAGAAGATGAAAATTCCAGTGCTCTAGACTACTTAGTACCTTTTGTTGGTAAATTGATAAGGACCCTGGTTTGATCAAATTTGCACCAACACTTTGTACCCCCAGCCAAGCCCAATATCAACCCAAAAAAAACTATTTTGGTGGGTGATGAGGAGGATGAGGAGATTTACCAACAAGTACTTTTATTAGACCAATATCTTGTTGTCATATAAAAGACGAAAGATGGCGACATCAATGATTTGAGAGATTCCACCTCGTTATCTTACCAACACAACCTTAATCAGATCCTGAGAATACATGCTCAAGAAATCCTCTCCATGGTTGATGCACCACCAATATCACAAGAGACAACCACTACTGAATGAATTAAGTCTCTTACCAAGCCTATGTAAATTATCCCAGGGAATTTTCTGAACATTAACCGGGGATTGTCTAAGCCAAAAAAGAAACAACTCATTGAGGTCCTAAGGAAGTGTAGCAATGGTTTCTTCTTGGACTACACATATATGAAAGGAATTGTCCTAGAATTGTGTACACACCATATATACATCAAATAAAAATCCAGACCCATTTACCAATCGCAATGCAGGATGAACCCAACATTGAAGGAGATAGTTAAGGAATAACTATATAAACTAATATTCATAAATTTCATCTATTCTATCTCTAACATTTAATGGGTCTCCCCTCTCATTATAGTTCCAAAAAAAAATGGTAAATGGAGGATCTGCATTGACTATAGGGAGTTAAAAAAAGCCACCCAAAATGACCATTTCCCCTACCCTTTATCAACCAATTTTTGGACACATTGACCGGAAATAAATAATTTTCTTTCCTCGATGGGTTGAGCGGATACAACATGTTAGCACTCTGTAAATTTCATAGAGGTTGACGAAAGAAGAAATCTACAAAGGTAACTTTATCCAACCACTTTTGAAGCTCGGATCTAGCCCTTCCAACTTCAGAGAGGGATCTCTCTGTATGATTTAGTTATGTTTCCAATTTTAAATATTAGGCTAGGTAAAGAAAAAAGTAGGTTTTGTAGTCAAAGTGTTTTTGAATTTGGTTGAGACAGTCTACACATCCATTGGGCTATGGGGTCTGTGTCTTAAAAATTAAAATCTTAACCAGAAAGCAAAGAAAACCTTTCACAGGGAGAGATAATAAAACCAATGGATTCTTTAATAGCATATGTGATGGTCAATAGAAAAGACGAGAAAGTTAAATTCAGCAAAGAAGCAGTTAAGAATTTCTTTATTGAAATAACTAGAAGAAAAACATGAAAATCTTTGTGTCAGAGATAGGGTATCCGAGATAAATCCTGTCACATTCTTTACTCCTAAAGATTAGTTTCAGAAAACAGAATGATAACGAAGCGAGTAAAACATTCAACTCACATAGAATAAGATCACCAGTGACAATATGCAAGAATCCTGTAAAAGTGCCTTCTTTATTAATGGAAGATTTATTCAGAAAATATTACAGTTTAACAGCTTTCGGGTGTGAAGATCAACCACCCTCAGTACTTCGAATGATGAAGTATTTATAACTCAAATTACAAACGATCCTGTCATTAATGATCAGGATGTGCTAATTCTATTTTTAGACTAACAAACTTAACAACTCTCAAAAAATCTAGGGATTGCTAGATGATGTGGTGTAACTGCATGCTGGTTTCTGGGTGGGCCGTTGGCGAGCTCTCTGCACGACCTCTTCTGACTGGACAGATGACTGGACTGGGATAGATCATCAGCTATTTTATCATATCGCAGAGTTCCTCCCATCGAATATGACTGGGCGCGTTGACTTTGAGCAATCTCCGATATACTTCGTCCATTTCTGTGTACTTGGCGAAGGTAGGCTTGGTGAGGAAGATATATCGAATCTCATGTTGGATACTGATGTCCCACTGAAGAGCGTCTAGAAACGCCTTGCCTGTGATGCTCCCTTGAATGCCTGCAAACTTTGAATTGTCCTTAGCCACCTCGGCCAATCTCTTCTTGTAATCTGGGAGTGTCATCAATTTATCATCAATTACCTTCACACCAGGCAAACCTTTCTTCTGCAGAGCCTCAATCTTACTGAAGAATCTTTGTACCCCTTGGTCCATTATCTGAACCTTTTCTTCCAGCTGGAGCATTAATCCTCTCTTGGTCAGAACTCTTTTGACCTCAAGGATGGTCTCTATTCTATCTTCAATCTTCAGCTCTTCCAGTTCTTCCCTGGTCCTAGAATTTAAGAACTTGATGATTTCATTGGCCTGTGTTGGCCTGTCTCCCAATTCTGATCTGATCTTTTCGATGGCCTGTTTGCTCCTCTGGACCAGTTCGTTCTGCTCAAACATGATCTGGATCATGGGCCATATCTCATTTATGGACTTAGTGATGTCTGTCCATACATTCTCTTTAACCTCAGCCAAAGTCTTTCTTGCCGCTGTTTGTTTCCGGAGCTGTTGTAGCTCCTGCTTGAGCTGCTCTAGCACCTGCTTTTCCTTGGAGAGGTAGGTCTGAAAGGAAGATTTGAGTTCCTAAAGGTTCTCAATCTCCTTTTTAAGACTGTTGATCTCTGTTTTCTGCAGGTTCATCTTTTCCATGGACTTTTCTAGGTCAGTTGTCTTCTCCTGGTAAGTCAATGGAGTCGCTGACGGGACTGTTGTCACTGATGCCGTGCTTACTCCTGAAATTGGAATAGCACTCAATGGAATGAATTCCATTGGCTTTTGTTTCTCTTTCTCTTTTAGCAGCTTCTCCATCTCGGCTTCCATCTCCTTAAGTTGTGTGTTCTGCTCCATGAGCAGCTTGAGCATTTCATCCTTCTCTCCTTCTTTCTATGCTATCGCCTTCGCCTGCGAATCCTCTGTGGGCAGGAGATTCAATTGTTTTCTCAAAGAGGCAATGTCAGCATTCTTCTTCTTTATCATTTCCTCAGTTTCTTTCATGTTTGAGGGGTCGTAACCAATCTTGAGAACCATCTCCTTCAGAGTCTTGATTCTGTTGTCCTTGGCAAAGGACAATATCTTCTCCAGCTTCAATTGTGTTTGAAAATTGTTCAGGGACACTTAAAATTTGGCTGCAGAGGTGGAAGCGTGAGCCAACGTATAGAAAACCATTTCCCTTGTCTACTTATGAATATCCATTTGATCGGCCGAATGCACGTCCTTCGTCTGGAATTCGAAGGTCGATCTTTTATAGTCAGTGATCGCCTTGGGGTCTAGAACCTGTGCCTGGAGGAATGCCATATGCATTCTACCCTTCTTGCTGTTGAATGATGACAACAGACTATGTTGCGCAATCGATGTCTGCTTCCATAATTGGGCGCACGTACTGCTGGTCAGGGTCTGGTTCCTTTTCTTTATCAACTCATACTTTTCAAAAATGCTCAGCTTGGGCCCAGTCTTGCCTGGCTGAGTGTTCAATGGGGAGTCTATGGATTTCTTTGGCAGTGCTGTGGTGATGTCCTTATGGAGGCTCGAACTGAAGGGTGGAATACCAACTGTGGTCACTATAGTAAACGAGGCTTCTTTTTCCCTGGTTGGGCCAGGAACTGCAGCAGTCCTAGGCCTCTTGGTATGGAGCTGGAATTCTTCTGATGATACCTCAGTGACAGGCGGAGATAAATCCTGCCTTGGCCTCTTCTCTTTAGGGACCTGAGGAGTGGTCGTTTGTGACACAGTGGGCGGGGGGTCTTTCTGTTCTATTTCAACCAATGTGTCAGGCTTCCACACTGTCTGATTTGCGAACTTCTCAATTTCAGGCCTGGCTTCATGAACATATGGATGTTTTTGTTCTTCACCCTCATTTCTGAGATGATCCCCTATGGATCATAATGCCATGGGAAAATAGTGAAGAACTTCATTTCCCTCAACATCCTGTCTGCTTCTTCCCCGACACCTCGATTGTTGCACATGAAGGAGCCAATCTGCCCCTTGATTCTAAGCTGCTTCTTTTTCTTCAATGATACAAAGTGTATATCATCGGAATTTATGATCTGCCTTATATATTCCAATGCAAAAATTCTAACCGGTAGGTACTTGGGCAGCTTATACGATGCCAAATCGCACCCGTATACTCTAATATTGGTATAATTTTGATATAAGAACCAATCCCCGATCTTTGTGTTGTTCGAGAGATGCAGGATCCTCTGAACTTCATCGTTTATCTGAGGCTCGGGCTTGCCGCCTAGCATACTCACCACAGGGTGGTAGAATTGGTCAATGAATTCTTTGAAGCTGAAATCAGTGGAGTTGTGCTTGAGCAAGGAGGTCCATGCAGTGACTGCCTGAGGTCTACCATCTTCATCCATCTTCTGCATGGAAAATCCAAATTTATCCACCTAGAAGAAGATGAACAAATACGCTAGTATTGATGAGTATCTGAACATTCCTTCCGTGCTGAAATTCACGAACTGTTTGTGAATATTGTCAGCCAAGAATGTGCTGAAGTTAAATTGGGTGGTGGGATTTTCGTCAGTAGAGAAGATGGATAGGAAACCCAGAATGGGCTCGTCTACCCATTGATCAGAAAAGTATCCTAACAAAGCACAAAGGGATCAGATGACCTGTTTTCCCTTAGTGGAGAACATGGAAGATGGATAAGGAGGATTTGTGGAGGGAAATTGAGCAGATGAGGGAAGGAAGAGCTTGAATATTTGAGCTCTTTGGGGGAAAGTCATTTTCTGGTATAATTCCATGAGAATTTCCAGGTTGAAGGGAGACGCAGAGTCAGCTCGGGGGATTTGCATCATCTGGTCCATGGAGTCGGGCGTGATGAGGAACAGGGTCTCTCCATATGAGGAGATGATGGCTCTTTGTTCGGGAATATAGTGGGCTTGACTCTTGAGAGCGAATTCGGGAAAATGGTGGATCTGGGGGAAGAGGTAGAGGGGTAAATTGGACTCCCAGAGTCAAATTTCATCACTATGGTCCATGAAAACCTCCCAGAGCCACGACTAAAGGTCTGAGAAGTCAAAATCGCATCTTGTATATGCGATTAATCGGTCTTTGTCGACCAGTGGGATCCTGTCCAGGTCGACAGGAGGCGGGAGAAACAGATTCTCCTCTCCTTCTGCTTGTTTTGATTTTGGTGCCATGTCTACAATAGTACCTTCAATAAAACATAATGTTAGTGGGGGCGACTGACTGTAAATGGGAGCGAATGACTGTAGTGGACGAATAAGAAGTGTAAGAAAATCTCTGGTGTGATGAGCGGTAAATGGTAAAAACGGGAGAATGAGGGTATTTTTAAGTAAACAGGGGTCGGTCAGGCGCGGGAGACAGGTTAGCTGGATAACGGATAGGTTATCCAGTAATAAATGGCCAATGGATCATCTTGAAGGTGAGATGGCGGATGACGGTGACTGAGGGATATGGACGGGTGATGTGGCGGCTATCGATTGGAGGTAAAAGTCATAGTAAGGGGTTTGCCATGAGCGAATGGGGGTAGGTACTAATAGCAGTTATGGGATGTGACTAACTCGGGAAAAATGTAAGGTGACATCAGGCGATGATAGGACTCGGGGCCATTAAAATGATGCCACGTATTGTTGGATTACTGAGAGGGGGGGTGAATCAGTAATAACGTAATTATAATCCTTTTTCTTCAAATGTTATATCAATGTAGAATTATTATCCAATAATGAGTAGTAATAAATAA
>JZKD02S1709740.1:745552-756144 GCA_000966675.3 Picea glauca | reverse complement strand
TATATATATATATATATATATCAGTGATTAGTTATTATTGAGTTATTTCGTTTCTTTTATTTTATTTATTTATTTATTTTAGTACTTTAGATTGGACAACGGAGCCATTAAACCCATCAGAGTGAGTCAATCCAAACAACTTAGGTTAATTAGACAACCCCGAACTGGACTCGCTCTTCCAGTTGACGAGCGGTCATTTTCACCCATCAACAAATGGTGCTAGAAGGAGGGCCTGAACACTATTGATGGCACGTGGAGATCGCAAGACTCCTCCCCCACACACCCACTCACCTATAGTGACAAGAATTCATTCTAACGACAACATTGTCTCTCAAACAACAACCACATCAAACGAAAATCCACAGATTGTTGTTGAACTAGTAACACCAAACCCCACAGGGTATGACGTTCAAGAAATTGTTCTTTAGTCACTCCTAAGGACACACAGTGCTTTGGCCCGTATCAGACAAATAGGTCGACCAATGAATCAACCACTAGACTTTTATGATATTAGAGAGTAGCTTGAAGGCACTAGTCTTACCCAAAATCCAACAGATCCAGATCACAACCCCATTCTTATAGCTAGAATATCTGGTATCGCACCATCACCACCGCCTTCATCTCCCTCCTCTTCTGGAGAAGAGTCTTCGGACGAAGGCAATTATTCATCACAGCCTTCAACACCACCCACACCTATGGAAAATCCAAACAATCTCGCCATACCTTGGCTCGATCAAGATGTTGTGGCCATACTTGGACCCTAGCATCCTTTGCCTAAACATCCAGAGAAATGGCTCCCTAACTTCGATCCAGATTCCAAGCAGATTGTTGAGGATAACATTAAAAAATTCATGCTAGCCATTAGACTCCGAAGCGTTGAACATGAAGATGTAGTGTGTAGACTCTTTCCGTACACATTCGAAGGTAATGCCTCTACTTGGTATTTTTCCCAATAGCCCCATACCATCGTATCTTGGGACAGATTCGAATCTTGTTTCCTTGAGAAATTCGAAGATGATAAAACCCCCAAAGTCTTAGTCACGGAACTCTCTAGTTTAAAGATGATCCCCAAAGAAAAAATAAAAGACTTTAATCAAAGGTTTCTAACTTTAAAAAATCAAATCCCCATCGATTCAATGCCTGCTGAAAATCTCATTGTCGCATACTACACTAAATCCCTACACCATACCATAGCAATCTGGGTAAAAAGGTCTAAGAAAGCAACACTTTTGGAAGCCTTCGAGGAGGTAAGCCAAATTGAGAAAGATATTCTAAGCCTAAAAGACAATATCTGTAATGAGGCTGGAAACACCTCATCTTCCAAGAAGAAAATAGAAATTCTTCCTAGAACCCCCCAAAACAAAACTCAATCAGACAGTTCTGATTTGGAAAGTTTACATAAGGTCGTTCATAAGTTTTCAAATCAAGTTATAGATTTAAATAGGTCAGTTTAAGAGGCTTCTTCAAGCAAGGGGCCTTACAAACCCCCTTTTAGAAAACCCTTTCCCACCAACCGGCCCAACACAAAATCTGAAGGCCTTAATCTAGAAAGCCTACAGTATGCCATCCAGACAATTCTGGAAGCTCATGATAACTTAGTTCCCCTCGAGATTTTTGAATACATGGTTGAACAAGAAGTAGTGGAAGAGGAACAACCCTCTCCCAACATCTTTGGGAATTTTTCGGATAGTATCTTTCAAGCCAATTTTGAAACAGTGCATCCTTACAATACTAGAAGCAAAACAACGAATAAACCCTCTTCTGAAATTGAAATTAATGCACCTCAAAAATAGTTTAATAAAATTGTAGCTAAACAGAATTCAACAAATCCAAGTTTAGAATATGATTTGATTGAAGATCTCAAAAAAATCAGGGCTAACATTTATGTTTACGAATTGTTGAAATTTCCTTTTCTGCTGCAAAAGATGCTTCAGAATATTGCAGAAAACAGCAAAAAAGGCAACCTGAACAGCAACAAAGTTGCAGAAAACATCCATAAAACACCTCAAAAGGTCTCCGCTAAAACGACACTAGAACCCGCTAATAAAAGAGACCTTACTGTAAAAAGCGTGACTAATTTAGATAAAATAATTCCAGGGACTGCGACTAAAAACCAACAGAGTTCTGTTGTTAATACTCGCAGAAATGTCCCACCCTTCTTGTTGACTTTTGAAATTTTCAATAGTAATGTACATAATTGTATGGTAGATTCAGGTGCATCGTCAAATGTAATGCCTTGGTCTGTCTGCCAAAAAATCAATGTTGAAGTTCAACCTTCCAGTCTGAAAATTATTCAGCTTGATCAGACCAGTGTTAAAGTAATAGGTGAATTAAAAAATGTACTTATCAGATTATCATCTAATCAAAAAGTCCATCAGATTATTGATCTTATTGTCATGGATATCCCTAAAGTATATGGCTTATTTTTAAGTAGTGATTGGTCCGAACAGCTACATGGTTACTTCGCAACCGACTGGTCTCATTTATGGCTGCCAGAGAATCAAAATCAAGGTCAATCATGAACATTATCTCAAGCTTACGGTAACCAATTTAAATGATCCTAATGAACCATTCATTGCTTCCACCAATTCACCTGAAATGCAGGGGATGAACACCTTTTTTGGAAACTTCATGGTTGAAACTTCTACCATTACTGATCCAAAACAACAGTCTGAACTCATGGCATGCACGCAGTCAACAGTTCTCCCTCAGGTATCACATACAACATATGTGAATCACATCTGATCTCTTTACTTTGATGGATCTAAGTCTAAGGAAGGATCCGGTGCAGGATGTGTGCTCATTGATCCAGCGGGTAATAAAACTTTGATTGCTTGCAGATTAGAATTTGAATGCATGAATAATACAACTGAATACGAGGCACTTCTGCAAGGTCTCAGAAAAGCACTATATTTGAAAGCACAAAATCTAATAGTATTCGGCGATTCAGAAATTATGGTCAGACAAGTAAGAAATTCCATTCATTGCCTATCGCCACACCTGAAAAGTTATCAAGCTGAGGTACGGAATCTGATGAAGAAATTTTCCGCATTTAACATTAATTCTATTCCAAGATTGAATAATTCTGAGGCTGACTTGTTGGCTAATGTTGCTTCTAAACTTTTTCCCACAGAAGGCCTTTCTCCGAATTCATTTTCCGTCGAATTGTTGTTCAGACCATCCGTCCCAGACAACATCACTAATTGGAGAGTTTTCGATGACGATCAATAGATCATCAGTTTCTTGCACATGGAATACACTTTCCAAGGTGCGGTTATCGATGAAGGCACCCACGACGAAGACCTCTGCAATTTTACGTTAATATCAGACCCAAGATCTTCGGAATCAACATCATATCTGGTAAATTCTATCCCAAAATTTGTGGTAAGATTAGAAAAATTTATGATTTGCATGATAAGTTCAGAAAAATCATTGAATTGTAAAATGAACAGTGCCTCTTTGACCCAAGAAAAGGTAAACCTAGGAACTAATGATAACCCTCAATGCATCAATTTGGGAATGGGATATTCTGAGCAGGAGAAATCAGTCTTTATCAAATTTTTTAAGGAATTTAAGGATGTCTTTGCTTGGACATATGATGATTTAAAAACCTTCGATCCTAACATCATACATCACATTATTCCCATAAAACCCTAGACTCAACCTTTTCAACAGAAGCTGAGAAAAATGCACCCAAAACTTGAACCGACGGTCAAGAAAGAACTAAACAAACTTTTGAATGCTAAGATAATCTTCCTGGTAAGACATACACAGTGGGTCTCTAATATTTTCCCTATAAGAAAGAAGAGTGGTGAAATCTGACTATGTGTCGATTTCCAAAATTTAAACCAAGCATCTGATAAAGACAACTACCCTGTTCCTCCCATGGAACAAATTCTCCAACAAGTATCCAGTTCGGAAAGATTATCACTGTTGGATGGTTTTTCAGGGTATAACCAAGTCGTCATGTCTCCCCCAGACCAGCTGAAAACTACTTTCCGCACTTCATGGGGTACCTATGCTTATAGAAAGATGCCTTTTGGGCTTATAAATGACGGTGCCACTTTTCATAGAGAGATGGATATCACTTTTCGCGGCCTAATCAATCAATCTGTAGTGGTCTATCTAGATGATGTCACTATCTTCTCAAAGAATAAAAGATATCATTTAGCTCATCTCAGAACTGTTCTACAACGATGTCGTAAGTACGACATCTCTCTAAATCCTAAAAAATCTATCTTTGTAGTAGAACAAGGCAAGTTGCTCAGATTCATTGTATCCAGTGAAGGGATGATCATTGACCCTGAGAGAACTCAAGTCATTTCAAAACTTCCTCCCCCCTCTTCCAAAAAGTCTATGCAATCCTTTCTGGGTCAGATAAATTTCGTTAGAAGGTTTGTCTCGAGTTTTTATGAGATGGTCAGGACATTAAAAAATTTAATAAAAAATGATGTGCAATACCATTGGGGACCTCTAGAAAATCAAGCTTTTGATTCAATTAAAAAATCCATAGTGGAAGCTCCATCCCTAATGAGCTCTGACTTTTTGTGATATTTCACTCTCTACATGTTTGCCTCTGATCAGTCTTATGCCATTGTGCTAACCCAAAAGAATGTTGAAAACAACGAAGTTCCTATTGCCTTTATGAGTTCATCCTTTAAGGGAGAAGAGATTAATTATCCAGTTGTAGATCAGCAGGCTTACACAGTTTTTAAAATAGTTAAACATTTTCGATCTTATCTGCTGAAATCTAGAACGAAAGTCATCGTTCCTTACCCCACTATCAGAATTTTTTTAGTACAGAAAGAACTGGGTGAGAAACGAGCAAACTGGGTCACGTACTTACAAGAATATGACCTCGATATCACTCCAGCACAAATTTTTAGAGGCCAAGGCTTATGTAAATTAGTTGTTGATTCAGCAATAGAACAATAGAATCAAACTGATTTGTTAATTAAAGATCAGGATAATCTAAATCAAATTTGTTTTGTACAAAATAATACTAGTCCTTGGTATGATGACATCAAATTTTATCTAATTCACGGATCATGTCCCCGTCACCTTGATCCAAAAAAGAGGAGAGCGTTGAGATTAAAATCTGCTTCTTTTCAGCTAGTGAATGGTGTATTGTTTCATCAAAATTTTGATGGAATACTTATGCGTTGCCTAGAAAAAGATGATGCAGATAAAGTCTTATTGGAATTACATGCAAGAGAAGCTGGTGGGCATTTCGGTGGAGACACCACTGCCCACAAAGTATTAAGGGCAGGATATTATTGGCCTACTCTTTTCAAGGATGCCCATGCGTTATTTCACAAGTGTGTGATCTATCAAAAGGCTTCTGGACATGTACAGAAGTCAGCATTCCCGCTGCAACCTGTCTCAGTAGATTCTCCTTTTCAGCAATGGGGCCTTGAAATCATAGGCCCAATTAACCCCTCCTTCTCGCAACAGCATAAATGCATCATAACAGCGACACACTATTTCACCAGATGGTCCGAGGCTGCACCGTTAAAGGTGGTAAACACCAACCAGGTAATATCTTTCCTGAATTCAAACATAATCACCCATTTCGGTATTCCTGAATGCCTAGTGTTCGATAATGCTTCCTATTTTTCATCTCTCGAAATGAGTGATTTCGCTTTAGAAAAAGGAATAAAACTAAAGTATTCTTCCAGCTATTACCCCCAGGGGAATGGTTTGGCAGAATCAAATAACAAAAACCTGATCAAGATCATCAAAAGAACGGTCTCTGAAAACCACAAAAAATGGCATAATGCACTGTTCAATGCAATCTGGGCTGATAGGGTAACTCCAAAAGTTGTTGTTGGTAACTCCCCCTTTTTCCTCATTTATGGTAGGGAAGCAATTCTTCCACCACATGTTCTTCTTCCATCTCTACAGTTATCATAGAAGGTTCAAGAAGAAGAATGTCCTCCTTTGGAAAGTTGGATTAATGCTTTGTTGAAGTTAGAGGAAGTAAGGGCTCAAGAAAAACAAAAATTGGATCAACATCAACTCATTGTTAAAAGCTAGTTTGATTCCAATACTGCCTCAGACAGGAATTTTGAGGTAGGCAATCTTGTCCTTAAGTGGGACAAAACTCATGAGGGGAAATATGAACATTATAAGTTCCAAAACCTGTGGTTGGGACCATTCTTAATTGCAGAAAAACTAGGTCCCATCTCTTTCCACCTGCAGAATTTAGAGGGACAGCCAGACACCTTCCTGGTGAATGGCCAAGCTCTCAAAAGGTATTTCACTTGACAACTCTCTAATACACCTTTTGTACATATTTTTCTATTTTGATTTCTTTGTTGTCTGTTTTTCTTTGTTGGTTTGTTTTGTTTTAATTTTTGTTTATTGGTCCTTTTGAACCAAACATGCATGTATTACAGTCTAGCTCAGACAAAAAGAATAGAATGCTTCATCTCAAAACAACTGTCAAAGGATGTCAGAGCATCAATTGTTGTCTTTTTCTGAAATTGTAGGATAGTTAAAAATGATATTTTGTTTGGAAGTCAATTTCTCGGTTTAAATCTGCACTTGAAAGTATCCACGATTATCTTCAAAAATCTCTTTACGTTGTCCCTTCTTTTTAAGAAAGCAACTCAACGATGTTTCCCTGTCCTCGAAAATTGGTTTTATTAATGAACTATTTTTCAAATCTTGATGAAGGTTAGAAAGAAAAATTTAAAGGCCTGTGAAATATTAAGTTGCGTTAAAAAAATGGAATTTTCAGCGTCACCCCGCTCTGGTAAATATCTTTAAAACTATACCAGAATGTGAATAATTTCTCAGAGAACTATGGGAAGTGTTTGTAAACCCACTGAGACACTAAACAGGTCTACTGGCAGTGGGTAAATGCATACATGACGCCAAGACGACTTCGTCGGGGTACTGAACAGGACCACTGGCAGCGAAGCAGTGTCAGGTAAAAGAAAATTCTCAGATATAAATATTGTTTTGGCCATAAGCTTCCTTCGTTCTGATTTGAAATTTCTTGGACAGGATACAGATATCAAAGTGGGTTAATTGACATCCCTTTTGAGGCTATGAACGCCTGCTGGCAGCAGTGGCCCTGTCAACAGTATTGGAGACATTAACTTAAACATCGTGGCTTTCTTTTGAGAAGTTTGTCACCAGATTTCATTCTTTATAAAAACAAAAAATATATGAAACTGGACTGCGTCATGATTATTAAAGATGTTCAAATAACCTTTCAGCTGCTCTTCGATTTGAAGTCTTTCATATTTATCTAAACTGGACTCGTTTGTATTACAGAGATAACTGCTTCTCCCAGCATGTCGCCTTTGTTGGCAGCTCAATGTATTCTTAACCTTTTATATCAATTAAATTATCTATGTAGCTGCCTAAATAGGGGTCAGACATTGTTCTATCTTTCATAAGCAATTTTTGCCATGACAATGGTGATTTTTCAGTTTTCCCCCTATTGTCGTTTTTCATGCTTCGTTCATGACTGAAAGCATGAAAACGAAGCATTTAAAAACTTGCGACTGTGGATACCATTACATTTGAAATATTTATGAAAGGTAAGATGTCTCTACAGTCTATTAATGAAGCCATGTTCCTTGATATGAAGACTATTTCCTTTATTTCGATTCTTTGAATGCCAAGCATGCTTATGGATTGATAGTTATATTAATGAAGGACCTTTTTTATTTGAGCATTGGTTTGTTTTTTTTTATTTGTTTGATTCTTGGTTATATGTTTCCTCATTACTAGGTTTTTGACTTTCGATTTTCAATCTCCCAAACCATATAATCGAACCCACTATGTTTCACACTTATTTCCTTTTAATGTTCTGGTCCTAGCTTGTACTTTCTGAAAGGCGGCAATACGCTTTGCAGTCAGCCATCATTTTCAAGAATGCTATTGGGCTTTGCAAACCCTCTCCGCATGCATTTCAATTAACACCCATCTTATCGTTATGAGTTTTTTTTCTCATATGTAATTCATTGTTGGTGTTTCTTGGGCTCAGGGTATGGCTCTTCTTTGTTATCACAAACCCTCCCTATGCATTGTGCCTGATTGACTGCCCATTGATTCACAATGGCTCCTGTTGTTAGCGTTGAACCTAATGGTGCACAAACTTTTCTCTTATATGACAATGCCAGAGAGGATATTGAGAGTAATGGTTGGCTTGTTTTCCTTAGAAAATTCTAGGGTTTCAATATCCATTCTGCCCAGGAATTCGCTCTATCCTTCGATGGGTGTAGAGATAAGGTGGGTGATGTTCAACTTGAGGTTACAAAGGATTTCCTGAGCCAAGCTACAGGACTCCCTGCGAGCGGTCAAAAATGGTTCAAGAACGCAAAGGTAGAAGAGGTCCCTTGGAGTCTTCTCTTTACTTCTCAAAAGATAAAAGGATGTGACAAAGGTATGCCCATCTCTTTACTAAAATTTCGATGGCATGGTCTGCTTGTTGTGGTGAAATAGTTTGTCACTTGTGAAGGTCATTTTGGTCTTGTGTTTCTTTATCATTTGCATCTGCTTATGCACTTCATATGGTTTCCTTTGAACATGCCTTACTTTTTATGGAGGAGCCTTTACAAAATTAGCAAAAGGTATAGAAAGAAAAGATCATACTCAAGCCGCTTTCATCACAGCTTAATAAAAAATTTACTTGCGCATCAATTAGAGTTGCAGAATGACAGTTGGGATTCATTCATAACTAGAAATGGTTATGGTAACCCTGATATGGAGGAGGTCGACAAACTCATGGTCGAAGAGACCCTTTTCCATCCTACAATGCCCCTCTTACCTATGCAGGCATATGTATCAGCCTCTTACAGCAAACCCTTACCCGATCCAAAGGTTATTGAGCAGGCATGTGGGCAAGTTACACAGCCTAGTGACTCTATTAAAATTTTAAAGAAATCTACAAGAAAGATATCTAAAAGAAATGCTGATATAAATTTTAAGAACAAGAGAGTCGGGAGGTTGATTTTGAGGAGGCTTCATAACAAATCAAAATCTCATGCGAGCTTGATCAGCATGATCGAGGTCCATGAGAGTTCGAACTCTGAAATCGATAGGTTCCTCGCTGAAGAAGACCCACTTTCGTTAAAACCTCACCTCGATCATCCTTACAACTTTGTAAAAAATTTACCTCCCTGTCTGAAACATAATGTAGAGTTTCCTGGTATTAAATTGGGTAATGAATCTACTGTCCATGTGGAAGATGCTCTGGTTCACAATCATGTTTGTTCCCAAGAGACCATCGCTCAATCGAAGTGTGAAGTTTGTCGTTTCTGGATCGATAAATACTACACTGATGTACCCATCCTACAGTCATAGGTTAAGGATCTCATTAATCATATTGATGCCTTAACTAATAAAAACCATAGGCTCGAGTCTGTCTTTCAAAGAAAAGATAAACATATGAAGACAACAGGGAACGTAATATTTAAAAATGTTGAAGCTGCAACAACCATAGTAAATTCCAAGATTGTCTGATGCGATTTGATCTTACAGTTGGAGGTATGATCCTTTGATCTTAAAATAGGATTATTTGTTAAAACTATATTTCTTTATTCTTACAATACATTGGATTTCATTTACTAAAATAACTAGCTACAGAATCAACAGATTCTGTAGCCAGTTATGTAAATTCGAAATTTGCAAATTAATAGGTAAATATGTATCTAAATCTCTTTATTTTGTCTTTTCAGGATATTCAAGAGGTCATGGTTACTCATCGATCTGAAGCATCTTTGAGACTTGTCAGCCATATCTTTGATACATTTTATACAAATAGAAATGAACCTTTTTGAGCTTTAAGGGATTTAGTATGATTTGGGTGGTTAGATCCCCCTTTTTATTTTTGTAATCAATATCTGATCTCAGAAGGGAAATAGTTACCTTTATGAAGGTTTTAAAAACCCATTATTTTTTGTAACATGATCATCTTGGCCTGGGGCTAGTTGTGGACATCTTATATTTGAATTTAGACATAACATATGTTACATCTCTGCTTTATCTATTTGTAAATATTGTTGTTGTCTATGATTAGTCTATCTTGATAATTTGATGATTGTTGATAGCTTTCGTCTACACTGATTATTAGGTTATCAAGAAAATTTCTTTCATACAATCCACAATTGTATGCTTCAGTTATATGAAAATAGTGCTTGATTGTTCGATTCCAAAATTAAGGTTTATATTAATCTTAGTGAATGATCAAAAGTAAGTTGTTACTGTCAGATTTTTCTTGTAACTGCTTGCAACTCTCATATATCACAATTATTATTATTATATGTATCCTATCATTTTGTTATTTAAGTACAGCGGTCAATATATTGTTTGGCGTTTACTCCAAACAATGTGAAGTGGCACAACAGATTTATCTCGAGACTGGATATACGATTCATGATCATACAAACATCGGATGCATATTCTTCAAGTGATAAGTAGGTTAGTTTGTTCCTTTTATTTGTTTGTTTAATATAGAAATGTTTACATATGGTTTACTTTTCACTGTCTTTATATTATGTTTCCATAGTATTTTGATATTTAATCTTACAGATGCATAGAGATCAAAAGTGAATCAAAAAGAAATAGTTCATTTT
>JZKD02S1709740.1:692696-717155 GCA_000966675.3 Picea glauca | reverse complement strand
ATCAAATACAGTCTATCCTACACCAGCAATAAAAATATCTTTTAAACTATGAAAGCAAGATAGTTTAACCTATCTTTTAAACTATGAAATTAAATCTATTTAATCGATAGTAAGAAACTATCTCTTCTAATCTACAAAAAAAAGAAACTATCTTTAACCTACGAAAGCAAGGAACTATCTTTTGACCTATGAAAATTCAAATATAATGTTGTTGGTTGTGTGAATGTCTTCGGTGTCTGATAATATCTCGATGGCACTTGACAACAAAGGACAATTCAAGCAGTATAAGCTCAACACTAATCTCAATGACAAAGTGAAAGGTATGGATTAAACAATCCAATGAGAGTTTAGTCATGACAAAAACAATGTTAGATACCCTGCATATTCATATATGAATCATCAACAACATAACGAGACCATCATTATACTTCTACACTACATCAGCAAAAATCATACCTAAACTCAACTATTAACTAAGAAATACAATTGCAACTTAATTCTAGAAACAAAATTACATAAATTGAAAACTATGTTATATCTATTCTAACAATTCAAGCTGCAATAAAGAAATGATTAAAACCAGAAATTTAAAACATGACATTAAAAGGTAAACTAACAACTACATTCATCAAAAATTAATTAAACAAGATCTATATAAAAATGAGATAAGCAAGCTATAATTAAAAACTGAAATTAACTCTATCCATCCATCAAATCCCTGTCAAAGAAAACCCAAATTAAAACTATGTTTTATTCTATTTAACACTTTGTTTTAAACTTGATTATAAAACCATAAAAGAAAGCATAATCTAATATCTAATTACACATGGGGTTAGTCTAGGGGTCTGCAGATCCGTTCCTAACTGCAATATTAATGCATGCTAACACAATTCATCATACTAACCTGCAAAAAGAGTCAAAACAATTAAATTGCAACGACAAACTAATTAACATAATAAAAATGCATGTACAGGAAAATAAAGAGAACAACTAAGCTACAAAATACATAAACAAACACAAATATAGTTACCAGACTGCTGGTGGGCCCCCCAGCAAGTCGTGGTCACTTTATAAAATCACAGCACACGCTCAACAATTCAAAATCACCATGAAAACTCAAAAACACAGTTCTTGTATAATCTGGAAAAACGGAGTAAAACCATATTTCTACCTATCACACTGATGTCTCTACTACTTAACTTATGTCTGACCACCTCGGTGGTATTTATAATGTTTACAGCCCAAGTGGTCGACCACAGGAGGGTTGAACCACTTCTAAATTTGATAATTTGCATTAAATGATGCCCTAACTGATAAAACAGAGCGAGCCATTAATCGCCCTCTTGAACAACTAAAAATAAGTTTTCGGGAGCTCAATATTTGGAGGGGATAAGGATGAACAAAACCCATGTTCCCAATTCGCCCATCACTGGCCGCCAATACCATAACCGCCAAGTCGCCCTTCGTTTTTGTGCAAAACGCAGTGCTGGACGTAGTGTCGGATTAGATACCGGAACGAGTGCTGGAATGAGTGTCGGACTGAGTGCCAGAAGCAGAAACATAGTGCATTTTTGCCCTGTAACATCAAAAAACGTGAATCAGATCATTGGAAGTGTAAAAGCATGATGAATTATACTCGATACAATCATTAAACATGAATCATATGTACCTTATGTCGATCATACCGTTTTATCATAAAATTCTTCAAAAAGCTCCTTCAAAAGATGAAAAACACATATGTACATGTGGAAAAAGTTTACAATAACCGTCATAAAAGTGATCATATCTCGGGCCCAACAACTAACTGGGAAAGGGGTTTTCCCCTTGCAACATCCCTTGGGAGGGATTTCACCATCCTTGGAGAGGGGTAGTCCCCAATGACACCCCTAGCGAGGAAAAGGGTCCTTTCTAGGGGATGAATTGACCTTGGAAGGGGTTTCCCCCTGTCGACACTATGGATGCGGTGAAAGGGTTGCTCTCAAACCCACTGTAAATTGTGAACAGGATCGATGTAGACATAATACTAGTGGATTGAGATCTGCTACCCATAGAGGTGCCCCAACCCCACCCAAGGTTAGAGCCAGAAGATTGGAAAGGTTTGTGTTCGACGAATGGGACTCAAAGAGGAATGTGACCTCCACCCCAAGAAAGGGCTTGGTAAGGAGATGAGGTGCTCCCTGCACCAACATTTGAATACTGGGATGTTGGCTAAGAATGATGCAGGAGCATCTCCCATGTCAAGTGAGCCAGCGCGGAAGCGAGAGACAACTGGACAAGCCAACACAAATTTTGAAATCACCTTGGGAGTTATTACACGATCTTAAATGAAGTCATTACGATGAGGCACACTTGTATAATGTAATCATACCTTGAGCCTTTAGCTCTCGTCCTTAGTAGGTAGGAGGCATTTAAAGCAGTTAATGTAGGTAGATAGAATTTAATTCTAGATTAGACAGTTTGAGAGCGCACGAGGGAAACGGGATATAGACACCCTCATTGTGCATTGTAACATTATTTGGAAAAAGGAAGAGCAAGAGCATGCAGAGAGTTGTGTAAGAACACCCATGTACAGACATTTGAATTAATAGAAAGAATTGGTTCAAATTCATGGTTTGTGTTGTTCTCTGTGTATTGATGTTATGCTCATGAATGTTTTCTTCCTGTTATACATTTGCTTTATATGTTGTGTATGTGATTTCATGCTTTGAGTTTGAAGGCTGAAGAGAATTGGGAATGAGTTTCAATTCTTTCTCTATCTGAGCCAAAGGATTCCTGCAAGGAGTGCAGACGAAGTGTCCGCAAGGAGTGCGTTGACAGAGGGTTCAGATAGAGTAACTTTTGTTCTCGATTCATTCTTGAGTGCAGTTGGGCACAGGTGTCGTGCAAGGAGTGCGTAAGCCAAGCTAAGCTCAGGGTTGTGAACCTGAGTAAGACGTCGAGTGACTTCTGTTGCAGGGGTGCGCAGGGTCGAAAGGATTCAACCCTTGGAGGTGGTTGAAAGTCTATCGCAAGGAGTGCGGGCAAAGTGTTCTAAAAGATTTAGAGTTGGGAAAGATCAGGAGGTATAGGACCTTTGATAAATTCGCTGAGGAGAAGCATAGGAAGCTTGTGCCATGGAGTGTTCAAGAAGCGTCGCAAGATTGCGTGCAGGTGGACGAGTTCCATGGAGGAACACTTAGTCATTTTGCAGAAATCATCGGGAAATATGGACGGTCAGAATTCTCCGAGGAGAATTCATGAACTCCCGTGAACCGTTAGATCTTACCGAGGAGTAGGGAGATTACAGCAAAAGCGTCGAGGGTTAAAAGCTCATGGGATTGAGGACCATCAGATCTCATTCAAATACCTGTCAGTCGTTAGATTGGCCGGGAGTTTCACAAGGTTTAGATTTTGTGAACAGGAGGAGGAAAAGTCCGAAGAGAGGGTAGACATTGAGATTTCGGCATTCGTGAAATCGAGAGTCACGAGGATGAGTGTTCAGAAATTTTCATAATGAAAATCCCAGGAGCAATCTGAACCAATCATCCATTTGGGACGCGTGTCGGAAATTCGAAGGAAGACGGGGATCGACGTTTCATGGATCCTGAAGACAGGAACTGCTTTCATTTCGGAATCGCAAAGTCCGATTTTTCGAAAAAGAGGAAAGCTCCATGTGGGACCCAGTTGACGTCATCTCGTCATAATGAGGCATCGGGAATTCCCACGGTGAAAACCCCAAAGTGGCGAAGACCGTCTATTCTTGAGGATGCGTGGCCAAGATCGAAGCTTTCGGGAAATTTCCCGAAAGGAAGAGTCATTAATCGGAAGACCGAGAATTGGGAAATAGGGGATTCCGTGGACAAGAGGTTTAATACATTTCGACATTCGAAACCCCAAATCCTGATAAGAGGTATGACTATGGTCATATAAGAGGAGGTTGCGTGGACTAGGGGCATAGCCAAGAGGGCCTAAAGAAAAAAGGGAGCACATCGGGATATCGGAGATTGGGAATTCGAGGAAGTTGGGATTTGTGACATCGGGGATTGGAAAACCTCGAAAACCGATTGTGAATTTCTGATGGGAATGGAGAAAGAACCGGGCCTAAAGGCTGTAAGGTGCCGAAAAAGACCTGTGGGTCAAATTCAAATAAATATTCCAGGGGAGAATCAAAGGAGCCACTCCGGCTCGAGGGTAAAATTAGAACGATCCTTAAGACCGGGAGGTCAGCGCAGAGGCCTTTGTTGAGGCAGAGGGTGTGGTCTGCGTCGATTTGGTATCAGAGCTTAGAAGAGCTTCGTTGCTTTCTGTAGCAGGGAGAAGGAAGATTCACCATGCCGTCAAGGAGAAGAGATAGACAATCACCCGATCTAGAGGAGGAAAGGGAGACATCCAGAAGAAGGGGTAGATAGGTGAAGAATCCAGAAGTAGAAAGAGATCTGCATAACATACGCGCCAGACTTGTGGACATGGAGATAAGACAAAAACACACAGCTAATGTAGGAGATATCAGTGAGTCCGAAAGTGAAGATGATGCTGGGCATGGAGACAAAGAAGTCACAGCAGAAGATACAGCCAATGAACGCTTGCTTAAAGTTGTTGCAAGGATGGGTGCAAAGGCAAAGATGGACATTCTAGTTTATGAGGGAAATCTGGATGTAGACGAGCTTCTAGACTAGATTAGAGCTCTAGACACATATTTTGACTATGAAGATGTCGAAGAGGAAAAGAAAGTCAAGCATGCCGTCATGAGATTAAAAGGACATGAAGCCTTGTGGTGGGATGAACTACAAGAAGATAGGCGTTGCCAAGGCAAGCAGAAGATTAAGAGCTGGGACAGGATGATTGCGAAGATGAAGGAAAAATTCATTCCCTGGGATTATCAAATTTCTCTGTTCAGGAGAATGCAGAACCTGAGACAGAAGCTGATGTCAGTGAAGGAATATACTGAAGAATTTTACAGGCTGAATATCAGGGCAGGTCATCGTGAAAGAAATGATGAAAAAGTAGCTAGGTATATGAATGGCCTGAGATATGAAATTCAGGATGAGATGAGTATGTTGACCATCCGAACGGTGGAATATGCTTATCAGATGGATCTAAAAGTGGAAGAGAAGCTGAGCTGAAAGCAGAGTCAAAGAGGTCGAGGCAGAAGTTAGCCCAGAGGCAAATCAGTTGCCCGGGATAAGTATCAGAATCCCAAGGAGGACTGGAAGTTTAGGTCTGAGCCTAAATACAAAAGAACTGAGAGAGGTGGAACCTCATAGTGAGGGCAATATGCTGAACAGAGAGGACAACATACTGAGCAGAGATGAGATTATGCTAACAACAACACTTTTCCTCATACTAGAGGTAGAGGAAGAGGAAGAGGTGGATTAATTACATGCTTCACATGCGGAAAGAATGGGCACAAGTCTTACGAGTTTCTAGAGAAAAAAAAAGAAACTGGAGAAGCTCACATCGCTAAGGCACAGAGGTAGGATGTTGAGGCAGAAGACATTGAAGGCGAAAGATCGTTGATGATGCGAAAAGTCCTTTTGACACCAGAGAAAGAGGTGGAAAGTTCAGTCCAAAGGACCAGACTTTTTAGGACTGCTTGCAAGACCAAGGAAGGGTATGCAAGGTCATTGTGGACAATGGTAGCATGAAAAATCTCGTTTCAACCGAGATGGTAGAGAAGCTAGAGCTGGAGATGACTGATCATCCAAGCCCATATAAAGTTTCATGGCTACAAAAGGGACATCAGGTAAATGTCACTAAACAATGTTTAGTTGAATTTAAGATAGGAGGATATAATGATAAGATATTATGTGATGTCATTCCTATGGATGTTTGTCATCTATTGCTGGGTAGACCATGGAAATATGACATAAATGTGATTCATGATGGGAGAATGAACACATACACCCTAGAGAAGAATGGGAGGACACACATGTTGCTTCCAATTAAGGATAAGGAGGTAAAAATGGAAGTAAGCAACACTGTACTTCTCATGAGTGGGAAGGAACTCCTTACCGAGGTCAAGAAGAAGGAGGAACCATAATTCATTGTGGTCAGGAAACTGAAAATTGTTCTGACTAGCACAAGAGTGGATGATTTACTAGAGGAGGTTCAGGAACTGCTGGAATAGTTCGCTGACATTGTAGTGGACAAATTACCTCGTTCGTTGCCACCGATCAGAAGTGTGATTCATCATATTGATCTCATACCAGGAGCCAGTTTTCCAAACAAAGCCGCGTACAGATTGACGTCCCAGGAGAATGAAGAAGTTAAGAAGAAAGTCTAGGATTTGTTGGACAAAGGATTAGTCAGGGAAATCTTGAGTCCATGTGTTGTTCCAACAGTACTCAGTCCGAAGAAAGACGGAGGCTAGAGGATGTGTACTGACTCGAGGGTGATTAACAAGATAACCATCAGGTACAGATTTCCATTGCCGAGGATGGATGATCTGATAGATTGCTTGAGTGGAGAAAAGTATTTTTCAAAGATTGATTTGAAAAGCGGTTATCACCAGATTCGCATGAGAGAGGGTGATGAGTGGAAGACAACATTCAAAACCAACGAGGGGTTGTATGAATGGCTTGTTATGCCATTTGGCTTAACAAATGTGCCAATTACCTTCATGAGGTTGATGAACGAAGTCCTGAAGGAGTTCATTGGGAAATTTGTCATTGTGTATTTGGATGACATACTGGTTTTCAGTAAAATAGCAGCGGAGCATCTGAAGCATTTGGCTACATTGATGCAGAAATTACAGTAGGAGAAGTTGTTGATAAACATGAAGAAATCCTCATTCATGAAGACAGAGCTCATTTACTTGGGATTTGTATTTCGGCAAATGAGTTGAGGATGGATCCAGATAAGGTGGAGGTAATCAAGAATTGGCCATCACCGAAGAACATATTTGAGGTGGGAAGTTTTCACAAATTGGCTAGTTTCTACCAAAAAATCATCAGGAATTTCAGTGGAATTAGCGCAGCGATGATGGACACAGTGAAGAAGAGACACAAGTCTTTTCACTGGACAGAAGAAGCTGAGAAGAGTTTTAATCTGTTGAAGAGGAAGATCATGGAACAACCAGTTTTGGTGTTGTCGGACTTCCAAAAGACATTTCAGGTGAAATGCGATGCAAGCGGATTTATAATCGGAGCAGTCTTGAGTCAAGAAGACAAGCCGATAGCGTATTTTAGCGAGAAGATGAATGAAGCAAAGTTGAAATATTCCACTTATGATAAGGAATTTTACACTATCATACAGGCACTAAAGAAATGGAGGCATTACTTGATACCCAAAGAGTTTGTCTTGTACAGTGACAATCATGCACTGCAGTTTGTGACTCAACAGGAAAAGTTGAATCAGAAACATGTCAAATGGGTTGAGTATATGTAGAATTTTTCTTTTGTGATAAAACATATTTCTGGTACTGCTAACAAAGTTGTTGATGCTTTGAGCAGGAAGTGTTTTCTGTTGCAGGAGTTCAGAGTCAAAACGTTGGGTTTTGATGATCTCAGGGACATGTACGCAAATGATCAGGATTTTAAGGAAGCATATGAAGCGGCTGAGAATCCAGTTCTCAGAGACAGAAACCCGTGGATAGAATACATGATCCAGGAAGGATTGTTGTTCAAAGGTAATCAACTGTGTATTCTAAAATGCTCCATGAGGGAGAACTTGTTGAAGGAGAAACACAGTGGAGGATTGGCAGGACATTTTGGTCATGACAAGACGTTCAAGAATTTGAATGAGTCATATTTTTGGCTGGGAATGCGAGTGGATGTCAATAAATTTGTGGATAGATGTAGAATTTTCCAGCATTCGAAAGGAAGGAAGCATAATGCATGGTTTTATCAACCATTGCCCATGCCAGAGAGGCCGTGGGATGCGATTAGCATGGATTTTGTATTGGGGTTGCCAAGAACACAAAGAGGTGTTGATTCGATCTTTGTGGTGGTGGATAGATTTTCTAATATGGCACACTTCATTCCATGTCAGAAGACCAGTGACGCAACTCACATTGCGAACCTGTTTTTCAAAGAGGTCATTCGACTTCATGGGTTGCCAAGAAGCATAGTTTCGGATCGAGACACTAAGTTCATGGGGAATTTTTGGAGGACCTTATGGAAGAATATGGGAACTAACTTGGAATTTAGTTCAGCTTATCATCCTCAGACACATGGACAAACGGAAGGGGTAAATAGAAGTGTGGGAGACTTGCTGAGAAGCTTGGTGACAGAACACCACAACCAGTGGGACAATATATTACCACAGGCAGAGTTTGCTTATAATGACTCTGTTAACAGGAGTACAGGGCAGAGTCCATTTCAGATTGTTTATGGCATGTAGCCGAGAGGAATTTATGAACTGAGAGAGTCAGAAAAGACTGCAATTAGGAGCGCTAGTGCAAAATAATTCGCAGAGGCGATGAGGGAAAATCACAACCAGGTGAAGGAATGATTGCACAATTCAAGCCAGGAATATAAACGCAGGGTAGATCAGCACATAAGACAACTTCAGTTTGAGGTTGGTGATTTGGTTCTAGCACATTTGAGAAAAGAAAGTTTCTCTATAGGAACATATAATAAGCTGAAGATGAAGAAAATCGGGCCATGTAGGGTCTTGAAGAAATGTGGGGCAAATGCTTATGAGATTGAATTACCCGATGGGATCGAAATTTCTCTGATATTCAATATCTCGGATTTGTACCCATATAAGGATGAAGAAACAGAGACTGGAAATGAGCAGCCAGTGATCCAGTGGATGAAGCATATGTTGGTTGCGGATAATCCATAGATGGAGTGCATACTGGACAAGAGAGTGAGTAAGAGGATTAGGCGAAAGCAATACCTTGAGTATCTGGTCAAATGGAAGAACCATCCAGTTGAATATGCCAGCTGGGAGACCGAAGAAGAGATATAGAAGCATGGACAGACCGTGCATGAGCTCATGGATAGGAGCCCATGAAAATTTTCAAGCAAGGGAGTATGATGAAGGAGCAACTCCCATGTCAAGTGAGCCAGCGCGGAAGCGAGAGACAGCTGGACAAGCCAGCACAAATTTTGAAATCACCTTGGGAGTTGTTGTGCGATCCTAAATGAAGTCATTAAGATGAGACTCACTTGTATAATGTAATTGGACCTTGAGCCTTTATCTCTCGTCCTTAGTAGGTAGGAGGCATTTAAAGTAGTTAATGCAGGTAGATAGAATTTAATTCTAGATTAGACAGTTTGAGAGCGCAAGAGGGAAACGAGATATAGACACCCTCATTGTGCATTGTAACATTATTCGGAAGAAGGAAGAGAAAGAGCATACAGAGAGCTGTGTAAGAACACCCATGT
The DNA here is from genome assembly GCA_000966675.3 of Picea glauca. NCBI lineage: Eukaryota > Viridiplantae > Streptophyta > Pinopsida > Pinales > Pinaceae > Picea > Picea glauca. The sequence goes on along the minus strand of JZKD02S1709740.1, from coordinate 707,844 downwards.
ACAAACATTTGAATTAATAGAAATAATTGGTTCAAATTCATGGTTTGTGTTGTTCTCTGTGTATTGATGTTATGCTCATGAATGTTTGCTTCTTGTTATACATTTTCTTTATATGATGTGTATGTGATTTCATTCTTTGAGTTTGAAGGCTAAAGAGAATTGGGAATGAGTTTCAATTGTTTCTCTATCTGAGCCAAAGGATTCCTAGAAGGAGTGCAGACGAAGTGTCCGCAAGGAGTGCGTTGACAGAGGGTTCAAATAGAGTAACTTTTGTTCTCGATTCATTCTTGAGTGCAGTTGGGCATAGGTGTCATGCAAGGAGTGCACAGGCCAAGCTAATCTCAGGGTTGTGAACCTGAGTAAGACGTCGAGGGACTACTGCTGCAGGGGTGCGCAGGGTCGAAAGGATTCAACCCCTGGAGGTGGTTGAATGTCTGTCGCAAGGAGTGCGGGCAAAGTATTCTAAAATATTTAGAGTTGGGAAAGCTCAGGAGGTATAGGACCTTCGAGAAATTCGCTGAGGAGAAGCATAGGAATCTTGTGTCGTGGAGTGCTCAAGAAGCATCACAATATTGTGTGTAGGTGGATGAGTTCCATGGAGGAACACTTAGTCATTTCGCAGAAATCATCGGGAAAGACGGACGGTCAGAATTCTCTGAGGAGAATTCGCGAACTCCCGTGAGCCGTTAGATCTCACCAAGGGGCAGGGAGATTATGGCAAAAGCATCGAGGGTTAAAAGCTCAAGGGATTGAGGACCTTTAGATCTCATTCAAATACATGCCAGTCGTTAGATTGGCCGGGAGTTGCACAAGGTTTAGATTCTGTGAACAGGAGGAGGAAAAGTCCGATGAGAGGGTAGCCATTGGGATTTCGGCATTCATGAAATCGGGAGTCACGAGGACGAGTGTTCGGGAATTTTCATAGTGAAAATCCGGGAGCAATCTGAACTGTTCATCCATTTGGGACGCATGTCGAAAATTCAAAGGAAGTCAGGGATCGACGTTTCATGGATCTTGAAGACAGGAACTCCTTGCATTTCAGAATCGCGAAGTCCAATTTTCCGAAAAGGAGGAAAGCTCCGTGTGGGACCCAGTTGACGTCATCTCATCATAACGAGGCATCGGGAATTTCCATGGTGAAAACCCCAAAGTGGCGAAGATCGTCCATCCTTGAGGACGCGTGGCCGAGATCAAAGCTTTCGGGAAATTTCTCGAAAGGAAGAGTCATTAATCGGAAGACCGAGAATCGGGAAATCGGGGATTCCGTGGACAAGAGGTTAAATACATTTCGACATTCGAAACCCTGAATCCCGATAAGAGGTATGACTGCGGTCATATAAGAGGAGGTTGTGTGGACTAGGGGCATAGCCAGGAGGGCCTAAAGCAAAAAGGGAGCGCATCGGGATATCGGAGATAGAGAATTTGAGGAAGCTGGGATTTGTGACATCGGGGATTGGAAAACCCCGAAACCCGATTGTGACCTTCTATTGGGAACGGAGAAAGAACCAAGCCTAAAGGCTGTAAGGTGTCGAAAACGACATGTGGGTCAAATTCAAATAAATATTCCAGGGGAGAATCGAAGGAGCCACTCCGGCTCGAGGGTAAAATTAGAACGATCCTTAAGACCAGGAGGTCAATGCAGAGGCCTTTGTTGAGGCAGAGGGTGCATTCTGCGTCAAAGAACTAACCAATGTGTTAAGCACATCCATCGATGGCATTCTATATGAAAAAACGTTCGTTCTGGATGAAAACGATGCAACTGCACTCGACATTCGAGTGGAACCGACAACCATCAAGGACATGTTGTTGGTCAATGCAGATATGGTGTATTGAATCACACCTGTCATTTTGTTCGACATACCAGGGGGGAATATTCCCCTGGTGACTATCATTGAGGTGGGAGTTGTGTGTGCTCTCGACCTTGATACGAGCAGAGTGTCATCCATAGTGGCCTAGTGGGGAGGGTGACTGTCAATGAGGTCTGATATGGGAGGTGGGACTTGTACGAATAGCAATGGAAAATTCCCAGGTAAAGGAGGATTAAAGTGTGGAGTGAACTCGTCAGCTCCAAGATCCTCGACGATTACCTCCTCTGGTTCTATAGAGATGACTTCTGGAAGGTCAATTTATGTGATCTCAGTCTAACCAATCGGTAGGAAAATTCCTAACGGATCAATCTAATGCCTTTGTGGAGGCATGGGATAATTATTTCTAACTACTTCCTTGTGTGGAAGGCCTTGAATTCTCCTTGATCTTTAGGCCGGTTGATTATCCATTTTGAGTGATCATCTCTTGGTGGCAATCTACTCTCCTTCCTAAAGTTGAACTATGTTCACCAATCACACCACTACAAATCCCTAAAAGACAAGAAAAAAAATATTTTCTAAGATTCTGACTCAAGTGGATTAGGCCATGGGACCAGAATAACAACAAAGTGGGTTTAGGCCCTTTCGGACGGAGGCATGAGTTGATTAAATCTCATGGGCCAATGCATGAAGTTATGAGAAGTAGTTATATTGACCTCCATAGATCATCCTTATCTGGTGCAAGTGTCCTCACTTTGCAAGGCACCCTCCAGGAGTACTGAAATGTGTGATGCTAAATCTACCCAGGTACTACTGCAAAACCCCACAGTCACCTTCTGATATACCTAGGAGAAGTAACTATGGCTACCATATCGCAATCAATGCCTGGGGGTATAGTCAATAGTTAGGATCAAACGTGTGGGCAGGGTAGCATATCCTGAAGCCTTGAAAGCATCACCTCTCACAGAGGTATGGGTACAATCAAAACCCCCAATACATTATCTCTCCACTATGCTCAGTCCAACTCTGGAGGGGAATATCCTCGACTATTCCTTACGCAACCTCATGTTTAACTCTTATGTTAGAGGAGCTTCCAGACTAAACCTATATGACAACTAGATTCTTCACTCCCTATCTCAGACAACTATGTTGGTTCAGTGGCCTTGGAGAAATTTACTCTCCAACCTACACCAAGGCGCTAGCCTAAACTTGTTCGTTCACCCTAGAAAAATGAAACTTTCTAATAGATTTCAGTTAAGAGTTCATTTTAATGGGATGTTCTTTACTCAGAAAGGGTGTGGATGCAACTTTGGTGATGTTCTAACTGACTCCAAAAGTAATGCAAAATAAGAACACAATGCAGTTTCTTTAAATGAAAAATGGATGCAACTATTCTTACAAAGAAAAATCTTTTTATTTTCAATGAGAGCAAAACATTTTGAATGCAATATTTGAGATACTTTTAAATGCACACTACAATTTTCTTTTCAGAAACCCAAGGCAAACAAGAATGAAAAAATTGCACAACTAGATTCTTTTCTTTTTTCAATGAAAGGCTACCACTACCAAAGTGCTATGGAAATTTAGCTACCTGGATGTTGAATACCTAACTATTTTCTTGTAATGATGAGAGGCAAGGGTTCAACAAAGGAGATGTAAGCAAAAAAATGTATTTTGTTTCTTTTTCATTTTTTCAAAAGAAATGGAAAGCAACTAAATGCAAATTTTCTTTTTCTTTTTTAAATAAAGGAAAGTAGGTATAACAAGAGACACAATCAGCCTAAAGCCACTGAAATCTCAATGAAATTGGAAACACATCTAGATAAACAAGACTGAAGCTTCAAACACCTAAGAACCTTATAATAAAAAATGACAATATTTTTTATTTTTATTTTTTGTATAATAAGCTCTTTTTAGAATATAGCAAAGCTAGAAAGGGAGGCAAGAAACTCAAGGGAACTGACCAAACCAAACACCAAACCCAAAAGCACAAGAGAATTTAAAAAATATATATATTTTAACACAGGTCTGCGACTATGTGTAGTACAACTCATGGATATCTGTGGGTCGTATATGAGAAACTCACAGATTTACACATGTAAAGAAGAAACTCGTGGATGGCTTGGGGAAATTTAGAAAATTAAAATTTTCTAAATTTCCCCAAGCCATCCACGAGTTAAAGACACTCCAGAGAAGAGGGCTTCCAGATCTTGAAAACAACTCCTAAGAATCTAAATCTCTATGGAAAACTAGAAAATAAAGAAAACACAACAAGGAAAGTAACAAGCAAGGGACCCTAAAAAAATTGACCCAAACTAGGAGAATCCCTAGTATGGTGTCCAATTCTATTGATGGGATATTTCCCCCATGAATTTGGGTGAATTCACCACAAATCAACATGGGATTGAGAAGACTAAAATCTTCCCTCACAATCAAATGTGTAGACTGAAAAATAACTACTTTTCGCTAGGAGAGAGTAGGGAAAGAGAGAAGGAGAAAGTGTGCACCTTAAATCCTTTGTTTTATGTTGATCCCTTCTCCTGCTTTTCGAAGCGCTCCTAACCTATGTCGGAACAAGCCTGCAAAAAGAAATCAAGAAAAATGCTACAACGAGGTAGTTATGTAATCAAGTAGAATATATGTCATGTGTTATATCCAAAGCAAGTATGAAAAATGAAAACATACAATATTGCAATGAACTCAAAATTGGATGGAAAGAGAACTCTTCTATTAACACCAAATATCAAAGTTAGTTACAACCTAACTCACTTTTGGAACATCTTCGCAACCAACTGCCCGGGTTCCTCCATAGATCCTTCAAGAATCTACTCATCTATGTGGCTCTTCCTTGGATATCTCAGCAAGGAGTAGATAAGATTTCTAGATTTGAACAACATAACTTGCACCAAAGTACTTGTCCTCATTCTATCCCTCAATTGTGCTTTTATATATTCCCTAAGGGGTTAGGGAAGTTGGAATCTATTTTTTAAAGGCATGGGGATGTTGGGAAATGAGCCCAACCAAAAACCCACTCGAAAACTCAAAATTATTTTATTTTTCATTAGTTTTTAGGGAATCTGCAGGTTTAATACCAACAAGTCGCGGATGTCTGCATGTTTCATCAAAGGAGCCTATGGATATGTGAAAAGACATGTTTTTTAGATGATTTGCATGATCCAAGTTGGGAATATTTCTAGCAAGCCAAGGGAAAAGGTTAGGCCATGGCACAAATGCATAGGTGCGGCATTTTTTGGTATAACACCAACTACTTCCACTTCATTGATATTAGAAAAACAATGATATAGAGTAATCTCTAAGACCAAAAAGTTTTACCTCTTCAAGATCTAGTGAGAAGGTGACTAGAAGGTCATTGCAACCACTACAGCCTTTTCCAAAGATGTTTCTATCTAGAAAAAATAGGTCAACAATATTGTACAGGAGCACAAAGAGAATGAGAGTCTTCCATATGTTCAACATAGCTCTATTGTCCACGACCCTTTTCAAGTGTGTTTGGGGTTCCAACCATTATCTCCCAAGGGAGATCATGCAACCAGATCTATTGAATGGATCCAACACCTCCAACGGTTTCATGACATCCTTCCACAAGCAAAGTACAAGCAGGACATATACTTAAAAAAAGGAAAGTAGTTCACCAAGGTTCAGATTTAGAAGAACTTTATCGATCTCCCGAGGAAACTTGAAGTAATGGGTACCATAGCTTCCTAGGGGGGAGGAATGATCCAGGTGGATCTCGGTGGCCATCCACCTTTTCCATTGAATCAACATTTCAAGCATATGGTTTTGATAAACCATGATATTCATCGTTTTGATGGGGAATGGAATGTAATGCCATCTTCATTTGTTAATTACTAACATTGTGTATTGATTTCCTAATGGTCTTATGTACATGATAAAACATAGCATTAATGCACTGGATCCCATTAGAACTCCGGAGTTAAGCTCGATCGAACTAGAGTAGTACTAGGATGGGTGACTGCTCGAGAAGTCTTGTTATTTTACATGCCTATGGAATTTTATAAACTTACAATAATTTATCCCACATGCATCATCGGAATTGTTCTCCCCTCACTCTCTCATATCTAATTGAGCTGAAGAAGGCCCTTTAAGCATGCACTGAAGCATGATGTAAAGCTTGTTGTGAATGAAGCGTAGCCAACATCTCTTTCTTTTCAGAGATAAGCTACCCCAAAATCTTAGTTTGTGTTTGGCAGTGTTTTTCTATCTTGTTCATTAATAGAAGTTGGGTTTCACTGCATTTTCGTGTTCTCATCTATATTTTTTTTTTCTCGTTTCATTCTCACTATACTCTGGATCAAAATTCCTCTACAAACACAATTGGTGGTGGATCCTTTTGAGGAGTGGGCCCTTGATTTCATAGGGCCTATTAACCCTCCATCTTAGTAAAACTCCTACATTACAAGTTGATTTCATAGGGCCTAGTGTGCACAAACTACATTACAAAGTGGATAGAAGAAAAGGCCCTTCAATCTTCCACGTAACAAGTTGTGGCATAATTTATCCATAGAGAAATACTTATTAGGTAAGGGATACCTAGGGAAATTGTTACATATGGGGGGGATCAATTCACCTCTAGGAACATTAGAACCATTACAAATCTTTACTGGACTAAGAACATGATAACTATACCATATCATCAATAGGCTAATGGGCAGGTGGAAGGGACAAATACAATCCTTTAGACCATCCAAACAAAGACTGTTCAACTTCATCTCAATGATTGGGAAGATAAAATTCTATATGCATTATGGGCATACCGAATTACATGATGAAACACCACAGGATTTTCTCCATACAAGGTCGTGTATGGAAAGCGAGTTATTTTTCCCACAGAGACCTAAGTGAAAACTTTGAGGACTACACTCCAATTAGGCATGGATCTTTATGAATGACAACACTAGCAGGTTCATCAGCTTAGAGAATTGGATGAACTTTTCCTAGCTACGTTGCATCATACATCCGCCATTCAACAATAAATGGATAATTTGCATGACAATTTCATAAAGAAGAATGAGTTATCGACTGGAGATTGGGCCTTGTTTTTCGACTTGAGATTCAAGGACTTCAAGGGGAAATTTCGTACATGATGGTTGGGCCCCTATGAGATTGATGTTGTATATGATAATGGGGATGTAAAATTCCAAACCATCGATGAAGCCATAAATCCATTAATGGCCAATGTGAAAAGACTTTGATTGTATAAAAAGTTGATATCTAGAGAGGTCTTTTTGAGAGGAATCAACAATCGCTAGAGCAATAATGATCTTAAGATTTTTCACATAAGAGGATCCCCACCTGCCAAATATATAATAATAATGGTAATAATAATAATGTACTAATCGTGAAAAATCTTTTTTAGGGTGTAGTTAGGCAGGTAATGTCTGAAAACCATTTAATGGTAGATACTACCCCAATAATAATAATAATAATAATAATAATTTTATATTCTTGTAATAAATTCATGAACAATGGGGCACTTCTAGGATTTTTTTGATGGTTATATCAGGCCCCCATTGTTCATGAAGCTGTAAGGACATCATGATTTCTTTAATCTTGTTGAGTTGCAGGATCTCTCCAATCTTTTCTTGAGCTACAGACATTTGGATCATGGAAGCATGTTTCCGCGACACCAAAGCATTAGAGGGATTTCTACAATATGATATTGTTGCAATACCTTGTGATCTTGTTGTTGCAACACATTTTGATCCTATCACTGCAACACCTCATAATGTTGCAACATCTAGCCGGTGGAAAAAAAAATACATGTTCCCGCAACACCACCCGATGCTACAACCCTTTGCAATGCTTCAACAACCTTGATGTTGCAACATGTTGCGACACCTGGAAAACACTAAAACAAGCATTCTATTGTTGCAACACCACCCAATGTTGCAACCATTCACGATGCTACAACACCTTTGATGTAGTGACACCTTCCGACGTGGAAACATCCCATTCAAGGGCCACAACACCATAACACTATGTCATTAATCCACCACTAACTGATGTAACCCACAAACTAGCCCAATATTTTGTGACGTTAGGCCAACCAACATGGACAAACAAGTCAACTCGACAGATGAGGTAAGCATTAAAGGTACATGATCCCCTTGTACACATTACACACCACTTAATTGACATAAAGTTGATATTAGTGTTCGCAAGTAGTCATCATTTCCCATTTATTACCATCCATTGCACATGTTTCCAACCTATCCGCCCACCAATCCCATGACAGAAAGAACAGTACCACTCATCCACCTAACAACCACCATGTCGATTCGACAAAAGTTTGTTTTAATTTCAAAAGGTGGTGAACTCATATTTTTCATTATGTATCCCCTACTAGAGTGTTGAAAGGCCTCCTCTACGAATAAGCCAATGAACCAACATATGTCACACTCTAAATTTTTTTATCTCTTTTCATTTTTATGATCCAGTGGTAATATATATGGAGTCGAAATGGAGTAAAAAACTTTTTGTCTTCGACATTTTGGAGATAGAATTTTAGAGCTGTAAGTATGATTTCCAAGATCGTTTTTTGCATTTTTCAATCTCTACTATGTTATTTATACCAAAATATGAAAACAAGCTTCATATAGTTAACCAGATGTTTGCATGGATGTATTGGAAATCTGTTTATACTTTAGCCGAAAGAATGGACTTAAGTAGAGTAGGGGTCATTGTATATAAATAAGCTCTTTTTGAGCATTGGTGTGCAGTGTGATTTTCAGCGTGACGTGTTGTAAAGTAGATCATAGGAATAATGACTCCATATCCCAATGGAGGCACTAGTGCAAAGGTCTTTTCAGTTGCAAAGAACAAGGATGGGTTTCATAGCATATACATGTATAGATACAGGCAATGATAGGTGTCAAAGTTTGACAGGTTTTAGAGTTTGACAGAGATCATTTTTAGAATGCAAGCAGGATGAAGGCACGTGGTCTACTATTCTTGGCGACTTGTAGGAAAGCACCATCCACAGATGGAGCCTATGTTAGGACAAAAATTGACATCGTCAATTTTTGTTGATTCCTTGCTTCATGTTGTGCCAAAAATTCCCGCCACCTCAAAACTTGATGTCCTCATTGAATTTGTCTTCGTCATTCTTGAGTTTCTTGTTAATTTTTGCCAAGTTTTTCTTTCTCCTCAATTCTCAATTTGGTGAATGTTGCAAGTATTCATGCCCATCATTATAATTATATGTTTATGTACCTCAATCAGTCAAAGTATAGTCTTTTCTTTTATTCCATCAAAATGACAAATTTAGGTTAATCTTTACCCAAGAGCTAAAATAACACAGTTTGTGCAATTTTGATAAGATTAGATCTCTTTATGACACCCCAACCTAAGCTTTATTATTCTCCAAATAAAATTAAAATATAAAAATAAATTATTATTATTTTATAACCTACCCATTTCTCTACTTATATCCCACTTTTCTTTGTTATATTAATGACCATARCCTAAGCTTTATTATTCTCCAAATAAAAATAAAATATAAAAATAATATTTTATTATTTTATAACCTACCCATTTATCTACTTATATCCCACTTTACTTTTCTTTGTTATATTAAAACCGTTAAATACCCAAACCATATACCTAATGTTTCATGCGCCAAACAAACTCATCATTGACAAGTCCAAGTTTCAACCATTGTGTTCGATATCCAGGTTCCTTCACATACTTTAACATATTTAAAATCTTTAAAATAAAAAGAAGCGCTTGCATGGGATAATTGTTCCATGAAAATAAAATCGCCAAGTGTTGAAGAAATGTTGCAAAGGTTGCAGGTGTTAAAGGCAATGGTTATTACATAGTCATGAGAATGGAATTTTCAGAGCTTTGGGACCAGTTTGGATTTGAATAATTCTAATCTTTCTCCTGCTCGCATGGATTTTTTCAAAACGAAGGTCACTCAAATGTCAAAAGGTGTCGAAAGAGTTTCTAAGTGTCAAATAAATAGCTCAGCCATCATCCAACCATTTCTTCATCTCGCAAATCAACGGTATTTGGGAATCTCGGGATTATAAAGTTGCACTATCTTTAATTATGCGCTTAACATCTCCTAGTCACAGTTCCACTTGGTCGTGGTTCCATTTCGGGAGTTGCACTATCTTTAATTATGCGCCAGGAAGAGCCAGGTCGTGGACATAGATATCGACATCTCTGTAAATTACCCTGGTAGATAAAACATTTCGTGGACATAGATATCGACTATCGACATCTCTGTAGATAAAACAAGAATTTTCGTGGATCTTCCACCAGAGGCATCAAAAACGTCATATCATTTTAGTCAAGGTGGAATTTAAGTACTCAAAAGATACAAGTGGCAGCGAGCAGTATAAAGGATTTGGTGGCAGAAAATTTGGAGGCAAGGGAACCTGGAAGCAATGGATGACAGGGGAGGTGTCAAGCATCCTCATCATTTCCAGATTTCCTGTATTGTTAGAAATTGATTTACATTTAGTCTATGGTTAATATTTGGTCTCTTAAATAACAAATTGGTAACAACAGTCCTATTTTTAGAAATAGCACAACACATAGATAGGAAGTGTCAAAAGCTCCCACATCATCTTTAATTTGGAGGATTTGTTCCAGCTGTAGAGGCAGAGGCAGATTTTTAGGAAATAGATATTCAACCATTTCCAGATCTAAAGGATTCAATTCAACATTCTGGAAAGGATTCAGTTGGCATTGAAGAAGAATAAAATGAGCATCATAAGACCGAGGTTAGGGTTGTTGGCTTCCGGAGAGCCTTTTGGGTTGGCAATGTAATTAGAACCTTTTGAATAAAAATATTTTGCAGAACTGAGGAGATCCTTAGATTTCGTACTATTAAATCAAGTCTTATTATGTGGGTTGTTTTTCATGTTTATATCAACCTTTTTCTTCTGCTCATTGATTCGTTTAGATTGTAATAGCTAAAAATAACATCTGTTGTAGCTAATTTAAATGCATTTATTTGAGAGCCGTTTTTCCTTTGTTTTGCTATAAGAACAGGTCCGGGACAACCTTCAGACGAGGAAGAGAAAGACCAAGAAACCTCCCATGTCTGTGATGGGAGCACACCCCCAAAAGGAAAGGACCAACCTACAAGAAAAAGAAAATACAAATCACTGCATGAGGTAAAAATTCCAAGGAAGAAAAGGAAACAATTCTTGTCCAAAATAGGAGACCCTGCTTTAATAGAAGAACCAACAGGAGGAGGGGAACATATAGAAGAAGCTCCTGTTGTAACAAAAACACCAGCAAGAGGATGGGAAAAAACAAAAGAATTTCTTGTTGCAACAAAAGAACCAATAGGAGGAGGTGAACAGACAAAGGAAGACCCTGTTGCAACACAAGAACCAACAAGAGAAGTGAAGCCGATCGAGGAAGAGGAAAGCCTTGTTGTCACACACGAACCATTGGAAGAATTGGAGCCACTAAAAGAATAATATATAGAAGAATAAAATCTTTTTGTCATGCAAGAACCAACACATGAGGACGAAGACTCTGCTACAACATGGGAGATGACAAAATATATGAAGGAAGAATGTGTTACAGTACCAAAGAGAATGAAGGACATCAATTTCATTGCTCCCTCCAAGAAAAAAATTCTCAAGCACGAGAAACAACATCTCATCTTAGGTAACATCTTAAGGCTATTGCATCCTATCGTTATGCAAAAAAACCTTAATTTAAGAAGAATTAATCAGAAACTGCAAATGAAGGTGAAGAGATTAAGGGACAAATTACAAGGGGGCCAAGAAAACCTTGAATTACTCGCCCAAGTGGTTAATTTCAACCAATAGGTCTATGATAAATTTGAAGAACAATCTATTGAACCAACCTTGGAAGTAGAAAATGTTGGAAGAACCATGGTACTCCCAGAAAGAGTGGATGTTGAAACTCAAACTGAAGGACCTTGAGTAAGGATCGAGGAGATCAAACAAAAAAAATAATTTGTCCTGAGTAGGTAGATTAGGAAACTCAAATTGAAGGGAGCTCGATTAAGGACTGAGGAGATCAAATAGAGAAGGTAATGCCTCCTGAGAGGGTAGATGAGGAAACCCAAACAGATGATATGGGACCCACTATGAAGGATGTTTGGATCCAAACAGACACCGATGATTATTTTTGGCTGAGGGCCAACCTAGTCAAATGGAAAAGTATGGATGAGGCTTATGAAAAAGGAACATTTCTTCTTGAAGAGTGTCGACAAGCCATTTATAACCCAAGGTAGAGATGGGCTGAGAAATTGACAATCCATTGATGTAAATGGGAAYAATGGAAAAAGGATGTAGATAGGGCCTTTGGGTTACAATCCCATATAAGACTCCTTAAGGAAGAAAAAGGGTAGATGAGTTCTCTTTTGGGATCTATTCTCAGCTACAGGCCACCCTCTCCTATCTATTCAATATTCCTAAATGAGAGACACTTCTTGTTCCAATTTAGAGAAGTAGCAACATGCAGGCCCTACAAAGTGACCTCTACAAAAACCGCCTTGAAGGTATACTATGAGAGAAACAAAGAAGATAAGGACTTGCTCTGTGAACTCTAGAAACATAAGCTTTTCTTGGATTTTGACCTAAAATGGAAACTCCTTTTGATGGAGACATACAACTATTACATCATTTGTGAGAAACCATGCCCATTGGAATAGTGCCTTGTTTTTTACCCAAAGGAATGAGAATTGTAGCCTCTAGATAAGAATAGAATTCCTTGAGCCTAAGATTGTTCTTATCTCACACTATGCATGGGTTAATTCTTAGACACATGCATCCTTCATGAACAATAGTTGATAAGAATCCATTTGCAACTGCATACAACACATAGAATATTTGATGCGAGATTCTCTATAGGGAAGCACACATAGATGGGAACAAGCCACCGTTGAGATAAGGCAACGAGATGCCTTCAATTATCACAATTTTACAGTGGCATTGAAATGGGTAAGAAGTTACATCCATTGCATGAAGACATGTGGAAATAAATGGGTAGGGATGAGATTTCGTTACCCAATGATTTTCCTGCCTGCACCTGACTATCAACGAGATTATGATTTGAGTAAAAAGGAGGAGGAAGACTACTAGCAAGTAATTGCAGAAAATGGAGAGTATTATTCATCTTTTGACAAAGGACATATAGACTTCAACATCAACATTTTTTATTATAGTGCCTCCCATGCAGATTCAGACTGATTAACCCAGTTGCATGAGGACATGCAACACCTTTGGTTGGGGGGAGATGAAGGGCGTTTGAAACACCATCCTTTTCATACTTTTATTTTTCCATTTTATACTACTCTTTCCCATCCTTCCAGCCTAAAGGATAATTTTGAATATAACCATGCATTTTTCCTCGGGTACATTTCCCCAAAACTTATGTCATTTCAAGTGGTTTTGCTAGTGTAATTAAGGGAAAGCTAGCCTTTTATGCTCACTAATGAAAGTGTGCTAAGATATTGTTCTAGGAATAATGTCACGGGTATTTCAAGAGGGTTGTTGCAATAAAAGAACATTGTTGCAACACCCCTTAGGTTGTTGTTGCGATACCATCATCTTGATCGGGTTGTTGCTACAACACATTTTCTTGTTGCTACAACATGCTTTCTAGTTGATGCAACACATTTCCAGTTTCTGCAACACATGCCAGACCATTTCTACAACACTGGTTAGTGTCGTTGTTTCAACACCCACCGTCACCACTGCTAGAACACCACCACCATGAGCAATTACACCATTGACCCCCATCTTGGTCTCCCTAGTTGTGATGGATATGATGAGGTGCCTACCACACCGAACATATTCAATGGTAGGTGCATCATCATGTAAATTACAAGACAGTTAGACCGTTATTTTGAGATAGTTGGGGATAGATGAGTTAAGGAAAGAAGATAAACATACAAATGGATGCCTTTGATACAAGACAAATGAGGTGACATCTTCAATATATTCCTGCCAGCTAATGAGGACATTGAGTCACGAGCATAACAACCTCACCTATCCTACTCAGACTATTGAAATGAATTAGAGAACAACTTGAGGATATTATATCCTCATGGTTGTCCTCGTATCTTTCTTGCTAAGAAAAAAAAAATGTGAATTGTATAAGAACCCTGCTCAATTCGAGCAAGGGGGGGGAGAAAATTATCATTGTAATCTAAACTATGTTTTCTAGTAGTAAAGTTGTTTTTCTAGTTATTGTGCATTTATTCTATGTTAATGAATATATGAAGTTCAGTGTGTGATTGAAGGATTCCACTAGTTCCTCGTCTAGGGAGGTAGGCCCCCCTCCTTAGCAGGTACTTGTTGATATAAAATATTGTCTTATGGTCTTGAAGATAACTTCATGAGGATAAATCCACCTTCATTTTTAAATAGGTGGTACTCCTCTATTTTTAAACATCATGCAAGAGCATAAACAATGCCTGAGAGAGGACTAAGCCTAATCTTGAAATAAATATTCACATGAAAAGAGTACCTGAGAAAGGATCAGGTATTTGACAAAAAGTAAATATCCATGCTATAATATGATATTATATACAAAAATAATATATAGTGTCATAGGATGACATTTCCATCATAGCATTCATCAAAGTGAGACACAATATTCAAAAAAGGGACAGAAAATAAGCATTGCATATGGCAGATAACTTTAAATGGTCATTCCATTTAAATGCAAAAAAATTTTTGATAGACACACATTTGAAATCTCATGTTTAGAACTTAAATTATAAGAAATCATTAATGTTATGTCCCGAATATTTCTCTAGGAACCTCAAAAAATAATAGATGTCTTTGTAAAAATAAACAATAATGGTCGAGAGTTCAAATAAAAGTAAATTGTGCTTGTTGTTCAAAGAGGATCGAGATGGGGCTCTCGTGGACCATGGAATAAAAGAGAGACTTGAAAGACAAAATCAAACAGTCAGGGTGTAACACACCCACCACGGGGCTAGAAAATTTTGGCTTTCTTTCCTTTTAAAGTCCTCATATGACCGTGGTTATGCCCACAACCCTTACCGAGAGGGCACTTCTGCTATCGCGATCTGGAGAGTCGTGATGCAAGCATTTCCCCATACACTCTTGTCTTTCGAGGGGCCGAAACCCGAAGTGGGTTTAACCACTTATCGAGATTAACAACAACTCAGATTAAGCCCTGGTGCTCTACCCTTCGGGATTTCGCATACCGAAATTTCGGGATATGCGATGACAGGAGGTTTTGCACTTAGGTTTCCCCGGAGCCAAAACTCTGAAACCTGCATATATATATATATATATATATATATATATATATATATATATCGCTCAGTC
>JZKD02S1709740.1:673086-684834 GCA_000966675.3 Picea glauca | reverse complement strand
ATATATATATATATATATATATATATATATATATATATATATCTCAGTTTATTTTGAAAGTTCACAAACTGGGTTTTCGGGACTAATGAGCATAAGAGAACTTACCTCTAGGTGTCCCGGGTGCCGAAACGACGAAACACCATATCTCATCTGCATTTTTATTATTTCGGGGTTTTGCAAGTCGAGATTTTGCGATTCAGAGTTTTGTGATGTGCGCAGACAGGAAGCCTCGCACCTGGATTTCTCGGGAGCCGAAACTCCGAAGCACCAAATTCTAAACATGCTAAACCTTATTGGGGTTTCATCCGTTCGGATTTCACGTCTGACGATGACAGGGAAAACTGACCCATGGGAATCCCAGGTACCGAAACGCCGAAGCATCAATTCTATATGCACTAAGCCATTTCGAGATTCCGCCCATTAGGATTTTTCGATATGCGAGAATAGGAGGTTTCACACCTGGGTCTCCCAGGAGCCGAAACTTCGAAAACATTAACTCTACAAGTGATCAACTATTTTGGGGCTTCACCCATTGGGATTTCACGGGTCAGGGATTCAGAACTTGCGAGTACAAGGAACTCGCCTTTAGGTATCCTGGGTGCCGAAACACCAAAATATCATAACATCTCCATACTATATCATTTTGGGATTTCACAAGTCGGGGTTTCAGGACTTGTGAGTGCAAGGAACTCACCTTTAGGTATCCTGGGTGCCGAAACATCGAAATATCAAATCTATACGCGCTAATCCATTTCGAGATTTCACCTATCGGGGATTTGGGACTTGCGAGTACAAGGAACTCGCCTTTAGGTATCCCAAGTGTCGAAACACCAAAATATCATAACTTCTCCATACTATATCATTTCAGGATTTGGCAAGTCGGGGTTTCGGGACTTACGAGTACAAGGAACTTGCCTTTAGTTATCCCGGGTGCCAAAACACCAAAATATCATAACTTATCTACACGCTATCATTTCGGGATTTCGCAAGTCGGGGTTTCGGGACTTGCGAGTACCAGGGAACTCGCCCTTGGGTATTCTGGGTACTGAAAAGCTGAAAAGTCACACTCTATCATTTCGAGATTTCGCAAGTCGAGGTTTCGGGACTTGCAAGTACAAGGGAACTCACACTTAGGTACCCCAAGTGCCGAAATACCGAAATGTCGAAGTCTAAGAGGACCATTCTCTCTCGTGCAAGGTTTTAAGACTTAAACTATAAAATCCTCCTGTGAGTCCTTAGGAAAATTCCACCAGGTTTGAAGACCAGAATGAAAGGTCTTCTAGAAAGTATGGGAGCGATCTTGAAGGGGTGCCTTTGTGGGGAATTCTATCCAAGGCATCAGGTAAGACAAATGAAGGGGAAAATCTCCCAAGAGTGGGCTAGTCCAATAAATATATATATATACATATATACGCAAGCTGCATGTGGTCATTCCAATATAAGCATGCAACCACCGTTTCCGATCAAAACACCATATAGACATTTCTACACAGAAATCATCTATAATTTTACAAACCATGAGCATACATTTCAGGGTATTCAATTCAAGATACAAGATATAAAACACTTATCAGAAAAACACCAGGTGTGATGCAACTGCTGAGAGGGTGCTCGTTTCAACCCAACCATAGGCTTAGTGACTCCAAATGGATTTACCACTAGCCACCCCCGAGCTAGACCACGATGCTGCGAGACCAAGTCTATGTTCGTTAGAAGTTGAGAATGAAGGTTATGTTAGCGTCGGAGGTCACGCCTGGATTACAGCAGGAGCAGAGCCCGACGCCCATCAATTTATGTCACGATTTGTTTTAATGGGTGATCGAATGGAAGTTAACTCAAAACGATGTGGTTCTAACTCCGAAACTAGGCCAGGCATGCATGGGCAAGTGAGGTCTTAGATAACTTCAGACAGTGAGTTGTAGTAAGGGTGAGTAGGGGGAAGACTTGTATCAGAGAGATGCAAAGGTTTGTCGTAAACATCAGGTTCCTAACAGACTGTAGAAGAAGACATCTAAACGCAAGATCTTCTTACATTCAAATGCAGAAAACCAGAGAATACAATAATGCCACAATAAATCCTTTATCACAACATAATTGCCATAATTTGTGTGAATCAGTCGATCACGAACTCTCTCAGTATGAGATGAAATTAGATGGGATGAGAAGACTGTCTTTCATTAAACAAGAAATCTTACATACAGATGCATAACCAAGGAAATAGGGTGTTCGCTCTCCCATCGATAGATTACAAAATAAAAAGACTGAGTCCATATACTCAGCAAAATTATCCTATCAGAGGCATGTTCAGTCATCCAAGGCGTGGTGTCCCTTCAACCGAATTTGGACAGATAACTTTCGTTAGACGCCACCTTAAGTGCGCATGGCTCCTGCAAGAGAGATAGTTGCAACATTAAAGGCCAACATGGCATGCGCAGACTTTCTCTGTTCAGATGAGGACTAGCCATGAACCTTTGGAGAAAATCAATGTATAGGACCGTCTCGGGCAGACTGTCTGCCAGAACCCCCATACCTTGCATTCAATAAGTGAGCTGAGGTTTCAACTACCTCTGTTCAGCGTCATTTAATTCTTTAGCGAGGGCCAAGATCAAAATCGGGATGAACTGGTCTTGGAGGATGTGGTATTCCCTTTTGTGGCAAAACCCGACGCTTTGGTACCTTTGCATAACTCTCTTCATTTCTCAAGTGACCGCGGGCTGTGACCCTGCGTTTATTCTTGAAGGCGCTTTTGGCGTTCACGAATATGGAGGGGCTGATCCTTGATTATCATAGTCGCGAAGAGCGAAACATTGAGATGGTTAAATTTGGCACCACGCGTCCTTCTCAGATCTGACGGTCCTGGACCCGCTCGGCGATGTTGTGGGCCTGAGTCTTGGATATTCCCGGCACCTCGCGTATCGGGAATACAACGGAGCTGCTCCTTGCGCCTCAGAGTCGCGATGGGTGAAACGCCGAGATGGATCAATTGGACGCCAGGTGTCCCCTTTGGATGGACGGCTGAGAATGCTCCATAATACTGCGGGCCCGACTTTGGGCGCCTTTGGTGCTTTCGGGGTTCGGGGTTTCAAGATATAGGGCAACATGGAACCTTCACCCTTCGAACTCCCAAATGCCAAAACGTCGACGCGACTAGATCTCATGCCACACGTCCTCTAGATGGACGACTGTTATCTTTCCTTGCACACAATATGGGCGCTATCCATTGCGCTAACCTCGGCACAACTTCGTTAATCGCGATTTCCCGCCAACCGTTGATCTGCTCCTTTGGATGAATCCGGACCGTTGACACTATAATTTTTCCTGCTCGCATGATTTTAGGCCCGAGAAGGACTTCTTCTATGTGCTACACTTAGGTGCTCCTCGTGCAACCTGTAGACCTGGATATCCCGATGCCGAAGACAAGAATTGTCGCTAACATGTTACTTTCCTTCTTCTATGCTTACCAATCACTCTGTATATTTCTATAGAGTCCTTCCGATTTCTCCTCTCTTGCGATCTCTGTCGCATCTGCCCCCTTCCATATCTCTTTCTTGCCTTTTCTTTTCCAGTGAGGTTGCGTGTGGCATGAACTTCTCCACGGTGGTCAGGTCTGAGGCTTCCACAGATTGGACGGTTCACCCCCATCCCTCATTAACTCATGAGGAACCTCTTCACCTACCAACCTGGCGAGTAATTCATTTCGGGGCCAGCGAGCCACTCTTGATCTTTGGGCCAGTGAAGACCAAATACAGTATTGGTTTTGGTGGAAGTTAACGCCACCATTCTAGGTGCCTTCCACCACCTTTCATTAGCCATCGTGGTCTCTTTTCAGCACACCCCCTCTCAGCAGTCCTGCAACATATATTCATAACATTATTTACATCTTTGAGTTTTCCATAGTTCTTGGCCAGTATAGTTATTTTTACAGACTGGGGGAAATAGGGTGTTACACAGGGGCTAGCCTTTGGTTTTCACAAATTCTGGAAACAGAAAAAGAAAATTAACTATCGACTAAGGAAGAAAAAATGGGAGTGATAGCAAGAACAAGGTGACTACTAGATTTACTATGATGGAAATTTTGAACCCTTATTTGCTTGTTGTGGCATCTTTTGTAGGTTTTTGCTATGTTGGAGGTGGAATAACTGAATTAATGACTTCTTGTTGATATATTTCAGTTATTTTAACTAAGGCCTTCATTGATCATTGTTTAATGTACTCGATCATTAGAGAAATTGTTATCTCATGTTTGGTATTACTTTCAAATAATTTGTTTTCTAGTTCTCTTAAATCAAGTCTTAACTGATGAAGTGTCTCCTTAATGTCTTGATTCTTATTCACATATTGGACTAGCCATATTTCTACTTCTTCTTCAGAGAAATCAATTGAATCACTAAATTCGTTGTCCTAGGCAACTTTTAAGGCTTCCAATTGTTCTTGTGTTTTCTCCCTTGATAAAACTATTGTGTCCATTATGAAATGTGGGCCATCTGATTCCTTAGTCAAATCAACAAGTTTTAAGAATATATCACCTCTTTTAATGTTAATGACATCACACTCAGACAACAATTCCCTCAGGAATTTAATCCTTTTTAGCCAACAAACATTGATTTGTTTCATGTGAACCTTAGAGGGAAGGTTTTGATCTCTTTTGTGTAAGTCTCTTAAACTTGAAACCTTTTCCCCAAATGTTTCCACTACTTCCTTATAGAATCCTTCATCATTTTCCAAATCTTTATGGAGATACTCTTTGGATTGAAAAAACCTTGTTGAGAAAGTAGTTGAGATTTTTGTTAGTTATCATATCTCAAGGATTAGGACTATTATTTTCTTAATACTATCTCCAATGTATTTTCTTACAACCACTAGTAAGCTCGATGAACCTTTTAATCTGGAACTGGTCTCTGGGACATCTTCAAGACTGCACATTGGTTGTATTGTAGTGATGGGATCAACAAATAAAGGTTTTGGAATCAAAGTTTTTTCTAATTCCTTTATTCTTTATTTTAAAACCAAATCTTATTTTTCTATATCATAAATTAAATCCTTCAAGGCTTCTCTAGTTGCACCATGAAATTGTACAATTTTTTAGGGTGGAACCCCATGAAAATCGATCTCTGATTTCCACTTCTCTGAAACCTTTTTTATTTTTCAAGTTTTTTGTTTCAATTAACAATGTTTTGTAACTTTTATGGTAGTTCGTGTGGTGTAAAGTGATAGACTCTTCAAATATCTTTGGCTCTTGAGAAATCAATTCTTCAAAAATAACCCTAGTTTCAATTATTCCATATTTTGCTTAGTTGGGATCTTCTATCACATTGACAACTTCCATATCTTTGGGACTCCTCTCAATTTTAGGTAATTATTGTCCCTCTTTTGGAATTTCTCTTTTTCGTTCTATGAAATTCTGAACATCATGATATTTCTCAATTGTCTTCTTAGTAGGTTCTTGGTCTGCCCTATCATCTGAGTTTCCAGTGGACGACCTTTTTTGTTCCTTCCCACTACTTCAAGGTTTGGTCTTTGTTGAGGTATTTTTATGCAATACATTAGATGAATTGGGTTTTTAATTTGTTCTCTCTCTACCCCTTTGCTTGTAGCACTCACTTGTGCTAGCCAATTATTTGATATCATTTATGGTGTCTTCAAAAGATGCTCAGACTTACTGAAATATGAAGCATACCCAACGATAGACATATGTGCAGAAAACAAATCTTTTGGAATAAAACCCTAAATGGCATGGGCTTCCTTCAAACCGAGATGGTCAAATTGAATTGCATATTCATATAAATGAGAGATATGCTTGACAGACACCTCTCCAACCCTCCATTGTAGTGGGATAAATTTATTTTTCCTTTTATCATTGAATAAATGTGCCCAATATTTGTACTTTTTGTTATTACATGAACTTTTCATAGCCCTGTGGGTGTGTGGTTTCTACCTAAGACTGTAATTTTTTCCTGTCTCTCTCCTTTTCGCGGACCAAGTCTTAAGATTTTTCCCCTTCAGCTTGTAAAATAGTTTTTCATTTCCCCCCCTCTGTGTTTAAAATGCCTCGGCCTCCTTGTTTTCCCAGCCCATGGCCAGTTGTCCAAATCCTCGATCATGTTGGCCGCAGCCACGGACACAAAGCGCAACTTTCCTAACAATCCATTTCAGGCTTGAAGCACAAGCAGTAGGCAAGTTTATCTTTCAACAACGGATATCCAATCAGCCAGTTCATATCAGCGACTCACGAGCATTCGGGAGTCGAAAATTGCACAAAGTATAGTGCCAGATCATAAAGCCCCGAAGTGAGCATGAGTCGTTGATCTTGAAGGGAACACATGGTGTCTAATCCAAGTGTTCGGGGAAATAAGCTTTGGGAGGTTTGAAGCGGGAAGAATTATCACATAAAGTTGTCTAAGGGCTGTAGGGAGACTTGAATCAAGCAAACAGGCAAGTTTAGCTTCCAACGGCTGGGATTCCATGTGGATTTTAGATTGGCGATTTGTGGGTGTTCGAAATTTGAAAGTACACGAAGTATAGCGCCATAACAAAAGTTCTGAAGTCCCAAGTTTGAGAAAAGGTTAAATCTGGACCGTAGATATCATCAGGAGAGATCGACGGTGGAAAATTATCGCGGGAATAGGGAGTTTGGAATATTGTTAAAGTTGTTCGTGAAAGGTCCGAAGTCCTGAAACCCAAAGTGAGCAGGAGTCGTCCGATCCAAAGGGACGCATGGTGCCAGAACTGAGTTGTAGAGAAAGTCACTTCGGGAAATTTGAAATGAGAGATGCGTAAAGCCAAAGTGGTCGAAGCCCAAAGTGTCGAAGTGGCCGAAGCCCAAATTTCTGAAGCACTCAGATGTGTAGCCTCAGGTCACAACCCAAGGTCATATGGGGGGTGTGCCTGGGAAAATAAACTAGCATCCATTGCTTAGAGATTTCGTCAAAGTGGGCATCAAGAATTTTTTGGTCTGGTGTTGTGAAAAATATCCAAAGGGAAAAATCTCGAAGCATCATATGGGATAAGCATCAGGTCATAGCCTGAGGTCACAAGCATGAAGGGGTTATGAAGAAGGAGCTTAGCACCTACAACACCTGTATTGGTCACAGAGGAATATTTGTAGAGCCTCGAGGAGTCAAGATTGACTTGAAGAAGTCGTGGGCACCGCCTGGAAGCATTTATGGGTATCAGGCCTTATCCTGATCCCAATGAAGGAAGTTATTGAATATAGGGGTGGCATTTGAGACCTTATCTCACCCCATAAATGGAAAGCATTGCAAAGAGCATCCATGAAGGTGGAATGTCCATCTGAAGCTTCCTCCTAGATGGATTTTCCTTTAAAACGCATAAATGTGTCTGTCTTGCATCTGACATGAGAAGTCCTACACAGTTTGATAGAGAGGGAATCGACTGGAAGCTTTGAATGTAGGGGCCTGATCACGCTCCTGGTAGTTGCAACATTTTTTAGTATATATACTCAATTTTGATATTTTGTTAAGCTCGATGGTTTAGCAGTTCTCTCGTATTGTAAAATTTTAATGAAGAACTTTGGTTCTCTGGTTATGCATTTTGATCCGAGACTTCTTTGTTAATGAAATTCAACTTCTTTTTCATCCTATTTTCCTTTGATACTCAAGTGTCCATGATTGAAGGATTCACATGGATTTTTTTTAATGTATTGTAATGTATGTTTGATTGCAGTGTTGTTATTTACGTTCTTCAGTTTCCTGAAGTTTTGAATCCAAGAGTATCTTGTATTTGAATATTTTCCTCCTTAGGTTGCTGGAAGACCTGATGTCTACGACAGACCTCTACACTCTCCTCACTAAAGTCTTCCCTCTATTCACCCTTACTCTAACTTACTGATTGAATTTAGTTAAGACCTCATCTGCAAGTGCATACCAGTTCAGTTTTCTGAGTTAAAATGATATCATCTTGAGTCTGCACCCATTTGACCTCTTTAAAACCAACCTGTGACATTAAAATCCTATGGGTATTAGGCTTACCTCCAACGCAATATGGAGGTGACTTCTTGTGCTAACATTTCTGGCATCGTTGTCGAGGAAAGAATTGAAGGCATTTCTATGAGATAGAACGACAAAGAGATTTTGATTCTGAGGGTGCATTAGATATCAGAACCATTGAAGATTGCAGCTTGCACCTGTCGAATCCACTGTTTCCACTCAACTATTTTAGCTGTGGCTACCTCTAGCACACCTAAAGCTGACCCAGAGAAGATTTATCGAGAAGGATTTTAGCAGCTGCTTTCTCATCTTGGAAAGTTCCCTGAGAGAATGACCACGATCAGATCTAGTCAATGATGGTGAACAAAGACCAAACACATTCAGACTACATATCATTCACCTGGCTAATCCATGTTTAAAGAATCGATCAGTGACTCCACTAGTCTGAAATGGAAAAAATCTTGGCTCGGAGGTTTGCTCCTTTTAGTTTCTCCTCTGTTCCTGGTTTTCCAAATGTTGTCCCTGCTATAACTGAATGGGATGATTATCTTATGAGATTTAGAGGAAGCAAGCATGATCATCCTAGTGAACACATGTTTAATTTTCATATATGCATGCTTGAGCACAATTTTTTTCACAAGGATGTCTTGATCAAGATGTTTAGATTTTCTTTGGAGGAAGATGGTCATGAATGGTGCCAATCTCTCCCTGCTACTAGTATCCATTCTTTGAAGGATTTTCATGATGCTTTTAATTTATATTACAAGGAGATTTACATGTCTCATATTATATTTGATGATTGTTGTAAGATGTTTGCATCCCACATCGAGCAAATGATAGAGTCTTACTCGTGTGATGATTCTGGTGAAGGTCTGAGTGAAAGAGGAAGTGCAGAGGATATTTTTGTTCATGAGACATATGTTTTGACCAGCCCTTCTTATGATGAAGAAGGCCTTCCAGGTATGATTGATAATAGCGCTGATGATTACATATAAATGGATGTATCACATTCTTCCCCTTATACACATGTTGTCTCAGATTTAAAAGAAGAGATGGTTGTGGAGGACGATTCTTCTCTTTTCCTTCAATAGGTTTCCCATGATATATTTTCCCCTAGGATTGAAGAGAAAAATCATATGTATGAACAACCAGAAGCAACAGTTACTGTTGTTCCTGAAATGGATATTGTTAACAGTTATATTCCTGATGGAATTACTATTTTAGAGGTTGATCATAGATATGAAGGGTGGCCCATTTTTTATGAATATTCTAGTGATGATGAGCAACAAGATTCTCCTACATTTGATCACTATGAAGACACTAAGCAGCATGATAAAGAGGAGGAGCCATCCATTGATATACATGAGGATATTTGTTTCCATCAGCTAGTAGATGTTATCGAAGCAGACCAAGAAGAAGTGGATCAACAACCTACATCATCCCTTCACTCACCTGTGCTTACTAGAGACATCAAACCATATGTGAGCAATTGTGAAGTAGAGCAGGCTTTCTGTTACCCATTTTCTGGGTTTCCTCAGTTATTCCGCGAACCTGTAAGGGAGTACATGGAGTTTCATTTCCTCCATTTATTGAATCCTCCCAACTTTATATTGACTTCAACACTGGGAGGAGGGATGAAATATGTAATCGTTTTGATGTCACAGTTGCATCATCTGTTATCAATCACTGACAAAGTCAGTGAATTTTCAATTAGGAAGCTCCTTGACTGGCTTTGGTGGAAATTCCCTTTCACCTAGCACTGTGTAAAAAATTAGTTAGTCTAGGGATGTACATAAATAATATTCTTTGGAGCCCATGTGTGTTTCCTTTCGTTTTTAGGATAGTGTTCTTGGCGGCTTGTAGTCCTCAACAGAATGTTTTGAGCTCGACTCCATAACCCAACTGCTAAGGCACTGGAACTACTTGTTCTTGGCATCTCGTAGGGAGCATAACATCCCCTGTGGAGCCAAATGTTATCACATGAACTTGTCAAAGCCCTGTGGGTGTGTGGTTTCTACCTAAGACTATAATTTTACCCTGTCTCTCTCCTTTTCACAGACCAAGTCTTAAGATTTTCCCACTTCAGCTTGTAAAATCATTTTTCATTTTCTCCCCCTCTATGTTTAAAGTGCCCTGGTCTCCCTGTTTTCCCATCCCACAGCTAGTTTTCCAATTCCTTGATCACACTAGCCATAGCCACGGACATAAAGTAAAACTTTCCTAACAGTCCATTTCGGGATTGAAGCACAAGTGGTAGGCAACTTTATCTTTCAATGGTGGAGATCTAATCAGCTAGTTCAGATCAGTGGCTCACGAGCATTCGGGAGTCCAAAATCGCACAAAATATAGCACCAGAGCACAAAACCCCAAAGTGAGCATGAATCGTTGATCCTGAAGGGAACATGTGGCATCCGATCCAAGTGTTCAGGGAAATAAGCTTCGGGAGGTTTGAAGTGGGAAGTGTTATCACATAAAGTTGTCTAACTGCCGCAAGGTGACCCTTTCCAGACTGAAATCAAGCAAACAGGGGAGTTCAGCTTCCAACGTGTTAAAAAAATAGGACCATGGAGCAATAAAATAAACAAATGTGGAAACAAAAAAAAGAAGATACACAATACAATAGAGACACAGATTTACGTGGTTCACCTAGTGTGGGCTATGTCCACCAGAGAAATTGCCAGGTCCTTCCTTTATTATTATCTAGCATATGAAGGGATACAACCTACAACAAACCCGCTGTAACTTCCTCTTCCTTCTCTCATAGTCTCCTATCTCCGAATACAATATTCGCCATCAACCATAGCTGCAATACATTTCCATCATAAAAGAGAGTTGCCTTCTAGGGAAAAAAACCCTAACATAATCTCTATTTTTAGATCCGCGACCTTATAATGAACAGTCCAGATTTACAATGAAATTACAATATACATTTACAAGGAAATTTTTCCTTCAGGGGCTTCGCCCTCGAACCCCCATCGGAGGACGCTGCCCCCAGACCCCCCAGCCAGGGGGATAGCCCCCCTGGACCCCGCAGAGGGGGTACCCCCTCTTCACTCCCCCATGTGGAAGAGTGTACATACTTCTGGGGTGTAAATACTTCATAGGGTATAAACATGACTGAAAGTAAAAGACCTCTGAATCAGGAAGATAATCAGGCTCCACAACCAATAATCTCCCACTTGGAGACTAATCTCAACAACTCCACCGCTATTGTATATGCTGGACTCTGAACCTTCTTGGACCTGGAAAATTTCTCATCTTCATATTCATTCTTGAATACCAAATGAAACTGTTCAAGAACTCAGTTTCTCCCTGGTTACTCCCTTTGTTAACATGTCTGCAGGATTTTGGCTAGTGTGTATCTTTTCCAACTTCAAATTTCCATCTTCCAAGGTGGATCGTATGAAGTGGTACCTCAACTATATATGCTTATTATTTGAGTGGAAGGTTGAGTTCTTTGCAAGATGAATGGCACTCTCACTGTCACAGTACAACCTGCTATTCTCTTTCTTCTTTCCCAATTCCTCCATAAACCTCTATAACCAAATAATCTCTTTACTAGCCTCTGTAGCAACAACATACTCTTCCTCTATTGTTGAAAGTGCAACAACCTTTTGTAGTTTTGAAATCCAACTTACTGTTGTTCCACCTATAGTAAACACATACCCTGTGGTACTCCTCCTGCTTTCTTTATCACCTGCCATATCTAAATCAACATATCCCTGTAGAAAAGTGTCTGAACCTCCAAAACATAATGCATGAGTAGTAGTACCTCTCAAATACCCGAGAATCCACTTTACTG
>JZKD02S1709740.1:648995-661599 GCA_000966675.3 Picea glauca | reverse complement strand
CCAAAAACCCTAATCTGTTGACCCAGATTAGTCAACAACCATAATTCCTTAACTAGAATTAGAAAACCATTGACAAAAACCATGTGCCAAAAAACCACTAAAAACGGACACAAAAATTGCCAAAAACGTTTTTTTGGGGGCTCCGCCCCCATGTGACCCCCCTCACACACCCGATGCAAAAGAGACACTAGGTTTGGTCATGTAGAGAATATAACACATACCCAACATTATCCCACTTGTTTTTTTCTTTTCATACATGATTTCACGTGATTACATAGTCAACAATCCAGAGCAACTATTGAGTCATGGGAATAATATCTTTTTGCCATCATTTTGTTACTTATCTCGTACATTTTTCCTTGTTATTCACACCTTTTCCATAATTATCACGGTTCAATAATTACCTTTTTGACACTCGTATGTTAAGTCATTTGATGCGTAGATTTTTTAAGATTTTCCTGCATTTAGAGAAGGATGATGTTTGTGTTGGGTAACCATTGATTAATTGCTAAATAATCTTGTAGAATAATCATATGTTGTTACTCCAAAGTTCTGCTACTTCAAGGTGTTTCTACTCTGGGGTGTTTTTACTTCGAGATGTTGCTACTCTGAGGTTCTACTACTCCAAGGTGTTGCTACTCTGAGGTGTTGGTACTCTGAGACTTGATACACAAATGCCACTACTATAGCATGTTTTTACCGCTGAAGGATCCATGCATGATGATGACTATACCATTGACCCGTGGACCCATATGTCAAGGATTGATTTATTTGATGATGTGGCTTACCTTAAAGTTGCAACTATTGCATGTTTTGAACACAGGATCTCCACCTAGATAACAAGACAGTTCGGTCGACTATTTCCATAAAAATCATTTACATAAGTTGTAATCGGTTACAGGAATATTTTGTATCCTATGTATCTTGTTAATTAAGATGACATCGAATATCTTGATAATAGAAATATTCTCAAGGTTGTTCATAATTGTAATATTTCTGAGATTAGAAGAGGAAGAAAACACTTAGAGTGGTAGAGCATATTTTCTCCTAGGTTAGGCTGGTTTTTGGAGAATAGAGGATACTCGATAGACTCATGTGTAACAACAATTGTATCTGCACCTCTTAATTGAATAATAAAGATCTGGAAAGTTGTGGTATCAATTTATGAGTGCTCAAAGTTGTAGTTTCTGTAGTTTTTCGCCCCTGCTAAGGAGGAAGGGCCCTCTTCTTTAGCAGGGTTGATGTTCATGTATTATTAGTTAGATTAGCATAACTAGGTCACGTTGTTATTATTTTCCTTAGTTCAATTCTTGGTATAGATAATTGATGTGAGTGAATTGTTTCAATTATAGTTGTTACAGTTTGGTTTACTACTGGTGTGTTTCACTTCAATTCAGTAGGAGTGTGTTTATGTTTTATTGTAGCAAGTGTTCATTTCAATTCCACATGAATGTGTTCTCAATTCAATTTCAGCAAGTGCTTTATTCCAATTTTGTATGTGTGAGTTTTTAGTTAAATGCATCATTGTTTCAATTCCAAGAGTGTGTTCTGATTAACTGCAGCGAGGGTGTGTTTCCTTTACAGAAGAAGATTGTTGACATACGTGTTATTGTCTTTTCAAGAGTGTGTTTTACGAATTTCCTTGAGATTTCATTAGTAGTAAGGAGTGAGTGATTAGCAACTGGTTTAAAGAAGGTCAATTGGTTCTTATGAATTTCTTTTAAGCATCTTACTTGGTTGCAACTTAATTTGATATAAGGATTCAGTTTGTTAACAATAGTTGTGCAAAGAATGCGTGATTAGTGGATTTAATTCATAAGAAGGTGTTAGGAGAGTTCTTTGTCTACATAAACATTGCACAATAACCTTGTAATAAAATACTTACCCTGGGTTGACAATTGAATCAATTGGATGATTTAATTATACAATTAATCACACCAATAGCATCAATTCCTATTATTTCTCTACACCAAAAGAACTTCTTAGTGCTCACAGACTTTGTCAATGAATCTACAACATTATTCAAAGTGTCCACCTTCATCAACAACACCTTCCTATCTTCAACCATGTTTCTCACAAAATGATACTAAACATCCATATTCTTTGTCTTTGGATGATGAGTTGGGTTCTTCACCAGTGATATTGCACTCAAACCATCACAATTCATCCTTACATCTTGTTGTAAAAACCCAAAACCTGAACACAATCTCTATAACCATATTACTTCCTTGTTTGCATGAGTGGCTTCCATGTATTCATATTTTTTAGTTGAGAGTGTCACTACAGATTGTCTTTTTCTCATCCAATTGATTTTTCCTCCAAATAGGTTAAACATGTACCCACTTGTAGATCTTTTGTCATCCAAATCTCTAGCCTAGTCTACATCAACAAAGCCATGTATCTCCAACACTTTGTCCAATGCTGGTCTTCTTTGGTAGAACAATCCATAAGTATTAGTGCCACACAAATGATTGAAAACTCTCTTTATTGTTTTCTGATTCTCCTTCCCTAGTTTTGACATATACCTGCTCAAAACTCTCACTGCATTTGTAATGTCTAGTGTAGTACAAATCCTTGCATACATGAAATTGCCAATTGCACTAGCATATGGAATATGAGACATGTCCTCTTCCTCTTCCTGTGTCTTGGGACACTGATATGAAAACAAATTTACAATTACAAGAATAGAAACCTTGACCAATTTACTTTCCTTCATATTAAACCTATACAATATTGTCTCGACATATTTCCTCTGATTTAACTAGAGTTTCCTTTTTTCCTGATCTCTTTTAATTTCCATGCCCAAAATGAAATTTGCAGCACCAAAATCCTTCATGTCAAATTTAGAGGACAACTGAGTTTTCACACCCTGAATAATCTCCTTGTCACTTCCTATCAACAACATATCATCCACATACAAGACAAAATAAATAATATGATCACCAACTGACTTGAAATACACAGAGTGATAGGATTTGCTCCTTGTGAAGCCAAGTCCCAACATATAAGTATCAATTTTTTGATACCACATCCTTGGTGTTTACTTTAACCCACATAGGAATTTTTCAACCTGCATTCTGACTCTTTCTTTCCCTTCACAAAAAATCCTTCTGGATGCTTCATGTAGATTTCTTCTTCCATATTGCCATGTAGAAATTTTGTCTTTACATCCATCCATTCTAATTCAAAATTAAAAGCAAAAGCAATAGATAAAATGAATCTAAGAGAATTTAACTTGGCATATCCACTAGATCCCAAGTCTCGTTCTTCTCCAAGGATGTCATTTCTTCAACCATGGCCTTTTTCCAAATTTTGTCATCCTTTGAATCCACTGCCTCCCTAAAAGTTCTAGGATCATCATCGGTAATAAACAAAGAAAAATTTGAATAGAAATTAGGTGGAGTATACCTTTCTAGTTTCCTTCTTTCTCAAACCAATCTCCTCAATATTGGAGTATGAGAGTCTTCTTATTATTAATATTCATGTTCTTCTGTAGAGTTTCATTCATTATGTTCAATTCAAACTCTATTTTCTCTAGTTCTTACTCCCTTGGTAGGAATTCCTATTTGGAAACATATTTGATTTCTCTAAATACCACATATCGTTTATACACTACCTTCTTAGTTTCTCAGTTCCAAATCTTATAACCTTTCTAACCGAATTTATAACCAATAAAGAAACACTTTTTATCCAGCGTACTCATATTTTCCTTTGGAACATGAACATAGGAATCACAACCAAATACCATGAGATGTGTAAGAAAGGGTTTCTTAATAGTCCATACCTCACATGGATTCCTCATCCAATGTTGATGAGGGTGAGTGATTGATGAGGTAACATGCAGTACCCACTGCCTCTACCCATAATTCTTGTCCTAAATCGACACCACTAAGTACGCTCCTTGATTTTTCCATCAACATCTTCTTCATACTTTCTCCAACTCCATTCTATTGAAGTGTGTATGGAGTATTCTTTTGCCTTTCTATATTGCACTTCTTACAGAATTCCTCAAATTCATGTCCACAAAATTCTCCACCATTATCCCTCCTCAACACCTTAATTATTTTCTCTATTTGATTCTCCACAAGAGCCTTAAACTCTTTGAATTTGTCAAAGACTTCAGATTTATTCCTGAGGAAATAAATCCATGTATTCCTCAAGAATTCATCTATAAATGAGATACAATACATATATTTTCCCAGTGATGGAACCGACATAGGTCCAAATACATTAATGTGCACCAACTGTAAAATCCCCTCTACTCTCATAGCTCCATAGCAGAATCTTACACAATTTTTCTTCCCATATAAACAATGTTAGAAATCAAAATTCAAAGAGAAATTGGCCATAGCTTCAGCCATACCTTTATCGTGTAGTACTCAAATGCCCTTCTCTTCAATTTTCCCCAATCTTTGATGCCACAACATAGTATTTTCTCTAGAGACTATAGGATTTTTTTCTTCTTCAGCTCCAATATTAGGAACAACATAACTATTGTACCCGTCACTAATAGTGCTTCTTAGTAGCTTATATAGAGTTCCAATATGAACTCCCTTTAGCACTATCATTGCCCCTCAAAACATCCTCTAGGTTCCTTTTTCAAACATTGTTTTTACCTCTACATCATCCATTTTGCTTATATAAATCAAACTTATGGCCAATTATGGGATATGTAGAACACCAGGGAGTGTTATAATCCTTCCATCCATGACCTTCAACTTCAATTTTCCTTTTCCTATGAGTTTTCTTTTCGATTCATCTCCTAGAAAAAAAATTACCTTCATCATAACTTTCATATTTGAAAAACCACTCCCTATGAGGAACCATATGAAAGGATGCACCTCAGTTTACCAACCATGCCTCATGATCTGGATGTGTTCTTGAAGAATCCAATTACGCATCCCCTCCTTCATCTACAAAGGTTTTATATTCTATATAAGGAACATCATCATATCCCTTCCCTCACTAAACACTTTTGGATATACAATATTTCTTGTAGTGCCCTGCTTTTCCACATCTCCAGCACACCCTTACAAAGTTTTTGGGAGATTTAGATCTCCCACTTGAGGACATAGATCTATTTCTTTCCTAGGAGCATCCTCTTGTAAATAAGTCATTTTTTCTCTATCCTTCCCATGTTCTTCTGCTTCATCTCCTCCAACAACAAGGATGAGACCACATCATCAAATATTAAAGTAGTTTCAGTACATCCTATGGATACAAATTAGACTATCCCACGAGTATGTTAAAGTGAAGAATAAACTAATAGACTTATTTTCATCATAAATATTAATATCAATAGACAATAACTAACTTACCACAATATTGAAGGCATTTAAATTATTTTTTACCTAGTCTCCATCTTTCATCCTCATGATTTACAACTTCTTCTGCAAGAACAATTTGTTTACTAGGGACTTAGACTGATAGAAATCCCCTAACGTATCCCATAATTCCTTGGTTGTATCTTTCCCTCACACATTTTGTAACACTAAATTTGAGAGAACGACCAGATTGTGCTCTTCACCTTTCAATCCAACTTTGCTCAGTATTTTTTTGGCATTCATGTAGGTGCATTTCTTGGATCCACAATGATCCATTGATCTTTCTCCACCAACAAATATTCCATCTCGATCTTCCATAGCTCAAAACTTTATCCATTAAATTTATCGATATTTATTTTTAAACTTCTCTCCATTTCTTTTCACCAAAAGAATCGATACTGCAGAGCTCCCATTGTAACAAGGTTTATCACAAACCCTAGACAAACCCTTATTCACAAAGGAATCCCCCTGAAACCAATAAATTCTTTGATACCAAATGTAGATTTTAAACTTGTATGATTAATTACAGCAAATGGATTCTTAATAAAAAACAAAAAAGATACAATGGAACAGACACATTACACATAGATTTTACCTTGGAAACCCAAACCAGGAAAACTAACAACATGTTTAGAGTTGCACCTATAATATTTACTCATCATATACTATTCATTGTTTACAATACAATATATATACGATCGTGTGACATCCAAAACCCCTAATCCATTGACCCAAATTATTCAACAACCCTAATTCCTTAATCGTAATTAGAAAATCATGTCTCGAAAAATCACTAAAAACGGA
The DNA here is from genome assembly GCA_000966675.3 of Picea glauca. Taxonomy (NCBI): domain Eukaryota; kingdom Viridiplantae; phylum Streptophyta; class Pinopsida; order Pinales; family Pinaceae; genus Picea; species Picea glauca. Next base: position 655,471 of record JZKD02S1709740.1, on the reverse strand, counting down.
CGCAAAAACCACCAAAAACAAATTGGGCCTTCTGCCTGCTTGTAACCCCACACATGCATGTTAGATGGCATGTTATGTACCATCTAACATGGTGTATGAGGAATATTCCAAGTTTCCAATTATCCTATGTTATCCAACGTGACTCCCTCCATGTCATGTTGACCTGTCCTATCTAACATGGCATTCAGACATATAGATTTGTTTCAAGGACATACATTTTGTGTGAAACTTGAACATCTGTAAATCTAGGTATATAGAGTTTTCATGATATATTATGCTTTAGATTGTTACTTCTAGGTATGGAACCCTGACCCAAGTGCGGAACCATGACCTAGGTGTAGAACCTTGACCCATGGTGGAATGTTGACCTAGAATTGGAAACAAGCATATTTTTTCCCTAACCACATCCAGAGTTTATTTTGTATATACAGATTTATATAATTTTATTTTTATTATTTCATTCCTATTTTATTTTTATTTTTATTTTCTCTATTCCACCCATGGTTTTCCAAATCCACACATGGTTTTAAACTTCCCACTTTCCATGAATATTGATTTATTATTATTTTACTCTAATGGGAATTGATTATATAAGGAAATTTCCACAATGGGACTTTATCGTCAGAATTACAATATCTGGAACTTTCCAAATTAAGACTTTATCAACCTACACCATGGATATATATTTTATTATTTTCCAGGAATTACTAATGAAAATGTACTTTTACCTCAGGGGTTGAATTTACATGCATTTGTTATTGATCCCTAAATTTACATTTTATGATTGATTCGTGATATTTTTATTATTATTTGGATTTCCAATTTTCCCGTGGATCTATATTTATATTTGGATTTTATTTTATTTATCTTGTTTTTAATTCTTTATATTTTATTTAAGTTTTATTTTTCCTTTTTTAATTTCCCAATCTCGACATATTTTTAAAATTTTCCTAAAACCCAAATTTGTTATATTATTTTATTTATTACTTATTTATTTATATTTTATTTATTTATTATTATTTTCTAGATATCAAGCTCACCCCATCGGGCCTCACCTTTCAGATAAGGATCTCACCTATCGTCATAATATTGTTTTCAAGTTTTCACCTTAAGACATGCTTCCTTTTTTTCCAAAATCCCATATTTCAAACACTTCCATTCCCTCATTGGATTATTTTATTAATTTTTCGATCTTTCCCCATTAGTTGGGCTCTCTCCATCAGATTCTCACATTCAACATCACATGTTTTCTCGACCATTGGAATATGATAGGCCTATACCTTTTGGATTGGGATCTCACCTATCGTATATTACCCTTCATAATATTGTCTTTAGGTTTTCACCTTAAGACATACTTCTCTTTTTCTGAAATGGCACCTTCTTGAACACCTCCATTCCCTCATGGGATTATTTTATTAATTTGTCAATCTCTCCCCATCAGTTGGTATCCCCATCATATTCTCACATTAAACATCACGTGCCTTCTTGACCATTGGAATCCGATAGGCCTATCGAGTGATAAGCCACTGGATAATCCATGGATGACAATTCATTCACATGTTATCATGATAAGTCATCTAGTGATAAGTTGTCATATTCAGGTTATCAGGTTGACAACTTTTCTCATGCGTTTCCAACCATCAGAGGTAAAAATATCTATGCAAGGTCAAGTTTATATACCTACCCTAACTCCACATGAAAACTACTAAGAGAGGGGAATATATATATACTACTAAGACTCACCTCCCACAATGCATGTGGGATAATTATTTAGGAGTACAAATTTAATGGTCGAGATTAACCCCACAATGAGATCGACGATTGTTGAGCGTTAACTTTAGAAAACCATAACTCACATCTTAGAAGGATAAATTAGTCAAGAGAGGGATCATTAGAAAGCTAATGGGGAGAAGAACATGTTAGAATGTGAATTTGAGATAGATTAGCAACATAAATGCCTTGAAAATTTCAGTAAAAGGGAGGCACGAATTTGATTGGAAATGGACTATGAATTTTTCAACGGGCCATATCTCGAGATCCAGAAGACCACATCAAATGTGAGAGGGATCATTGGAAAGATGGAGCAGTGAAGAATATGTTGGTAGAATCCTTTTCACTGGATTGACTACTGAAATTCCCAGAAACCTTGAGGAAATAAGAGGATGTAGTAGAGTAGAGTCAAAGATATTTTCAATAACTGTGACTCATGGACTTCTTACAAAGATAATTTGACAACTTAAAGGGGCACGTTAGAATAATAACTGAGTATGATGTAGGATTAGTATAGCTATCAAGGTAAGAGAGTTAGTAGCTTACGTGAATGAATTTACCAAGTTTAAAGGCTATTGACCCTGACCCTTAGCCACTTACCTTATGGGAGTAATGTTTGTTTACACACAAGTATAAAGAAACTTAAACCTAACCCTACATTTGCAAGTATAAGTTTAAGTAAAATGTTGAATTCCTTAAACACTTTTATAATAATCATTTGGTTGGATGCATATTCAGTTATTCAATATGGTTAGGACTCGGGGAAATCGAGGTTGGGGGGCAGCATCGCATGAACCATCGATGTCGGTGCCACCACCACCATCACCCGATCTAGCTCTCATATTGTGCTCCTTAGAGGTTATTAATGAGACCTTAAAGGGACACCAGTCAATAGATGTGGAATTGGATCCCCCTCCATTAGGAGTGGGTAACCCAGAAGGGTCAAGGAACTTAGAGAGAGGACCTCCACTGAGAGACATCACTAGAGAACTACATAAAATCAAACTCCCAAATTTTGTTGGGGGTCGTGCAAGTGAACGTGAAGAGGCATGGTTGGAAGGAATGACAAGATGTTTTTCCTTGAGAAACTATGCTTCCACATCAAAGGCGAAGATAGTGATCTTTCAACTAGTGGGGTAAGTTGGAGAGGTAGTTGCACCTTACTCCAAATACCATCACTTGGGAGTTGTTTGAAGAGCGATTTTAGAGAAAATATTTTCCTTCTTACTATGAGGAACAACAGATAGGAGCAGTTCATGCTCTAATTCATGGAAATGAAATTGTGGAAGAGTACGAAATTAGGTTCATGGAGTTAGTAAAGTACATTTCATACATGGATACCGATCAACGACAAGTAGAACATTTCATGTATGGGTCAAACCCTAAGAGAAGGGTCATGGTGCAAAGGTTGAAACCATTGTCAGTGTTTGAAGCATTTGAAAGTGCTCATTACACTAAAGAGAATATGAGCTTAAATGGAGGTATGAGATAAACTATTCCACATCAGCCTAGATTCGTGGGGAAGGCCCATGGGACCTTCTCCTAGAAAGGAATCTCTAGGCCACCTCCCTATGGTAATAGAGTCGCACCTAGAACAGTTGCAGCTAGTATTTCAATGGTGGCAAGTTTAGCATCCCACTCATCACTAGCGGCATAAGAAAGTACACGAACTTATTGAGGAGTAGTTAATAGGGGAAGGGGTTTCAGGGGGAGGAACTCATTTCATAGGCCTTTACATAGCAGTGTAGAAGTTCCACCCCGAGTTACTTTTTTCGGGTGCGGAGGACCTCATTACCAGCACGACTACCCAAAGTCACAATCAGGATTTGTGCATAAAGAAGGGAAGGACCTCAATGGGAAGAGAGAGTAGTAGCCACTAGATTTATGCAATAGTTAATAACCACCAGGAAGAACATCAATCCATGGTGGTGGAGTCGTCAGGTACGCTAAATCATGTCAATGTTAAAATTTTATTTGATTTTGGTGCTATAGATAGTTTCATTTCACCTTGTGCATTATAAAAGTGTGGGTTGGTAGCCTGCGAGCATGATGACTTTAAACAAGTCGAGATGGATTCAAGGGAAAAACAAGTGACAGGACCTAGCATCGATAATTGTCTTGTAGACTTGGGAGTGTGTATGACTAGGTTGAGGGTGCATGTCACTACCCTAGGGACATATGATATAATCATTGGGATGGACTGGTTAGAAGATCATTAAGATTAGGTAGATTGTTTTGCAAAGAGGGTGCTTTGCGTAGATGATGAAGGAAGGGTAGTAGAGATCCATGGTATCGGGAGGAAGGTGTCTCTATGTTTTATCTTGACAATGAAGGTTAAACATTGAATGAGGAAAGGTTGACGATTATATGCAGTGGAAGCAGACAATGAAGGGAAATGACCCTCTATAGATCAATATCCAGTTTTATCTTAATTTAAGGATGTTTTTTCGAAATCATTTCCAAGGTTACCTCTTGAGAGGGATCTTGATTTTACCATCAAGCTAAAACCAGGTGTAGAGCCAATTTCTAAGACACTGTATAGGATGACGATGCCAGAAAATTGTGAGTTGTTGATGCAGTTGAAGGAAATATTTGACTTAAGGCTAATAAGGCCCAGTGTCTCACCTTGGGGTGCACCAATATTTTTTATCAAGAAAAAGGATGGTTCCTTACAACTGTGTATAGATTAAAGGGACTTGAACCATGCTATAATGAATACTAGGTACACAATACCATGGATAGATGACCTCTTTGATTAGATGAAAGGAACAATCGTTTTCTCAAAAATTGATCTGCGATCAGGGTATCACTAGTTAAGGAATAAGGAAGACGATATTCCTAAAACTGCATTTTGAACTTGGTTTGGACATTACGAGTTCATTTTAGTGCCTTTTGGTTGAACCAATGCACCAACAATATTCATGAGCCTCATGAATGGTGTATTTTGAAAGTACTTAGACCGCTTTGTACAGGTATTTCTTGATGATATCCTCATATAATCTAGGAACAAAAGATAACATGATTAACACTTGTGAGTGGTGTTGTCATGCCTTAGAGAGAACAATTTGTATGGAAAGTTTTCAAAGTGTTATTTCTTTCAAAAAGAGATTCACTATCTAGATCATATCATTTCGGGAGAAGGAATTTATGTGGACCCAGAAAAGGTGAAGGTCATAATGGATTGGCTAGTGCCAATGAATGGTCATGAGGTGAGAAGATTTATGGGGATAGTTAGTTATTATTGAAGGTTTGAGGAAGGGTTCTCGAACATAGAGAAACCCATCACCACCTTACAATGCAAGGGAGTCAGGAATGAGTCAATGGATGAATGCGACACTACATTCATCGATCTTCAGAGGTTACTAACCAGTGATTCAATTCTACAAGTACCAGATATGGAGAAAGACATCATCATTTGTACAGATGCCTTGAAGCAAGGATTGGGGGGCGTGCTAATGCAAGATGGGGGGGTAATATCCTATGCATCAAGAAAGTTGAAGCAACATGAGGATCTTTATGCTACTCATGATTTAGAGTTGGTAGTTGTAATGCTAGCTCTAAATGTCTAAAGGCATTACCTAGTGTGGAGAAGCTTTGAGCTCAAAACAGACCATGAAATCTTAAAGCATCTATTCACTTGAAGCGATATCAATGCCAGACAGAGGCGATAGAGTGAATTTATGAGTGAGTACAATTTTGGAATTTCATACATCAAGGGAAAGAAGAATGTGGTTGCAGATGCCCTAAGAAGAAGGACACATATTTTCTCCTTGGTTCCCTTAAAGGTTATTTTGAGAGAGCGAGTGTTGGGGAAACTTCTTGAAGATAGTTGGTATTTAAAGGTTACTTCAGCCCTCCATAGTGGGAGACAGTTAGGGTCAAAGTTTGAAGTATTTAGCCTTGAATAAGATGGATCGTTGAGATATAAAGGAAGGATGTACATCCCTGAGGGTGGGGATATTTGAAGCTTCATACTCAAGGAATCCCATAGAGCACTTTATCGTGCGCATTCGGGTGTGAATAAAATGTATGCAGACATGAAGAAGCTTTTCTTGTAGGAAGGAATGAAGTGTGATGTAGTTCATTTCGTTGCTAAGTGTCTTGAGTGTCAGCAATTAAAGGTCGATTATCACTGTTTATTTTTCAATAGGCTAGGCTCAAGCATGAAGTTCATTCCAATTTTAGAATTTTACTTGAACCATATACAATTGTAGTTACACCATAAACAATTTGTTGCAGTAACAGAGATCACAAGAAAAAACACCATGCACAAGTACACAAGAAGTATCCTGGTGTTACACATTATTTTCGTCATCCCTATGAGTGTTAATGATGTAAACCTATCTGTTTCCTTCAGAAGGGTCAGTGGCCTGAGCTCCTGAAGAAAGAAGAGAGAAGAAATTTTTTTGAGAAAAGAAGTTGCATTCTCCTATGTAAAAACCTTATTAAAAACGAAGTTTGCAGGCTTCCTATGGATTAGGGTGCGAGAATGCATGATTCTCGCAGGCTGCATCATAGCTAGGGTGCGAATAGTTCATAGGTTGCACTATAAGCAAGGTGCGAGAATGCTTACACGTGGGAAAAACGGGCATTTTCTCGAATCTTCTGGAAGGAGAAACTTCCATGGTGAGGTGGCATCCAAATGGTTTGGATCTTACTCGCTTTCATGATTTAGTGGGATCATCCTAACCTCCTCACCTTATCCT